>JASDAS010000019.1:1755148-1928847 GCA_033977485.1 Hydrangea macrophylla
GATATAACTGGGTAAGTCAGACAGAGTTTCTGGGAGAAACAAGTATATCAGAATTTCTAAGAAAAATTGAGGTTTCTGGGTATTTTGGGGGAGAAATAGGGATTTCTAGGAAATCTTGGTGATTCGGACAGAGTTTCTAGGAGAAACAGGGATATCCTGATGAGTTGGGTAGAGTTTCTGTTAGAAGAAATAGGGATATACGACGGGAATAGGTGATGATGGTGATCATACTTTCTAGCAAGTTTTCATACTCCTACGTCTCAGGACCAACAAACAAGGTTTGCGGTGTATATCTTTGTGAGCATGGAGCAGACATCCTTATCATGGTACCTAGGCAAGTCAACTCAATGTGATCACATGTGAGCGATTGCCTTGGGAATCATAAGAAAGAGGTTCTGTTCTATGTCACATAAGCGTCTACACTGCGCAGGTAATCCCACCAGGGCATACAGCAGTTATATCACATTGTCCTATCTGAAAAGATAAATGAACAGTCCTATGAAAGGTTCTACATAATCTATATGAAAAGGCTGGGTTTAGTCAAAGAGGGTCCGTTGACGAGAGTTCCAATATACCGTCGGGGAGACAGTACGGAGGTTTTTACTCTTTTTGATATACCTTGGAAGGTACAGTGTCACGCCCCGGAGCAGCATAAATAGAGAAAAATAAATTTCCTTTATGGGTCCATAGGGAATGACAAGTGAAAGTCACCAATGTCCACACCACACAGTACTAGTCCAACAGGAACAGTAAACAACTGAAATATAAACACGGTTCTATCTATTACAAACTTCAGAGTACGGTCCACAGGATCGCAACAGGTCTGGAGACAACATATGCCCAAGTACCCGTTAACTACAAAGTACAACAGTAAAAGGGAAAGTAGTAACATAAGCTACTATTTATCTTCAGGTCTTCAGCTGGCGTACGGATAGTCATCAGCCTGACTAGCAACAGTGGGGCCATCCGCTGCGTAACCCCCTTCAGGATAATAGTTATTACCATATGATCCGTCATCTGCATTGTAAAGGACAGGGTAGTCTGGACGGGGAATGTCCAGGCAATAAAGGTCATCAGCTTGTTGAAAGCTGAGTGAGCACTAACTAACACAGTCTCATAGAAATGACATAATTACCATTATGAACAATATATGACAGTGATACTAAATATATTCCTCACTCGTTATTCAGACATATCATTAATCGATTCTTATCAACTCCCACTTTAAGACTGATTTCACAATACCCAACTGACTATCTCGAACTGATTATATCAGCACAACATACCAGTGCTCTTGTTCACCGCTATACCGCTTTTAAGAACTCTTGCGAGCACCCATACATTGTTCTCATATAACGACTGGTCCATGGATGTACCCATACTCTTGTTCACCGCTTTTAAGAACTCTTACTGTTCACCGCTTTTAAGAACGCTTGCGAGTACGATACATACACAGCTCTGGTAAATATAAATCATGGATGTGCCACAATTACTCTTGTTCACCGCTTTTAAGAACTCTTACTGTTCACCGCTTTTAAGAACGCTTGCGAGTACTGTGCACCCATAATTCTCACGATCCTGATCAAATCCTTGACATACACTTATCGGATTCAACCTGAGCGAATCATCAGCTCGACTCACACAACTTTAAACATACAAATCCTCTTACTGACTCACTTCTCACTTATCCAATACTACCCAGTATTATCATCTCAACTTACTACGTTATCGCGTCGTACTATTACTAGCGTTCCGAACCCGACTACGTTACTCACCATGTTATCTCAATCTCGTTATCGTATCCCATTACCTCCGTAATCCATAATATCGCATAATAAGAACATGGAACAACAATTTAACAACTACGCATTATGAATTATAACTGAAAGGAAAACATTCATGTTCTGCTCAGGTTCGATCGATTGAGGTTCGCTCGATCGATTGAGGAAAAGTGATGTTCGATCGATTGAAGGCTTCTCGATCGATTGAGGAAAAGTGATGTTCGATCGATTGAAGGCTTCTCGATCGATCGAAGTGAAGGTGGTCTCGATCGATTGAACTCTGTTCGATCGATTGGGACTCAATGATGTTCGATCGATTGAACTCAGTTCGGTCGGTCGAACTTTGTCTTCCACAGATTCTGCCAAGAAACGTGCAGAATGTGCTAGGGGTGTTCGGGTTATAATTAATACGTCCAGAATATGTAAAACATCATAACTAAGATACCGAGTGAGTTTGGAACTCACCGAAAGTCGTTAAGGCGTGTTTGGCAACGATGAAACTCCGAGCTTTAATGGCGGCCTCTCTCTCTCCTCTGTCTTGTCTCTGTCTCTCTCTGTCTCCTCCTCTCTTCTTGTTCTTCTTCTTCTCCTTCTTCTTCTCTCCAAGTTGAGTATATATATATATGTGTGTATATATATAGATATATAGAGGTATGTGTATATAATCTATATAACACACTCACAACTTCTCAAGCTCTCTCAAACTCTCACAAACTCAGCAAACACACAACACCCACGAGCACAAAGTATATATAGGGGAAATGGGGGCAAGGTGGCAGCATTTGCGTAGAAACTGGAATTCTGATATTTACATTCTCGATCGATCGAAGGATTCTCGATCGATCAAACTCAGTTCGGTCAAGTTGGATCGATTGAAGAAAGTTTGATCGATTGAAGTGGGGACCACGTATTAAATTCAGGTCGGTAGGATTTCGATCGCTCGAACAAGTTTCGATCGCTTGAATTATGAAGATGCTCGATCGCTCGAACGAGCTTCGATCGATCGAAGATTGAATTTCTTGAATAGTCAAAAGAAGTATATAGAATTTCTCTGCATTAAATATTTATTGAAATTACGGGGTATTACATACAGTATCAACGGTGGCTTGTGCCCTGGCACAGCAAGACCTGAACAATGTCAGCGCCGCGTTTCAGACACAGTCGAAGGGGAAATGCAAAAGTGCAATGCGGTGAACCAAACACAGTAAAAAGATGATTTTAAGGATGCTTCTTATGAGTCAAACCTCTGTATTATTTTGTTTTAAAAATAAAAATCCCCATCAGAGTCGCCAGATTGTGGACACCGGGCTTCCCCTCTTTGTTGGGTTTTTGAAACTTGTTTGATTTTGATCAAAGGAAGAAAATGGTAGGTCTGTTGAAAACAGATACAGAGTCGCCACTTGGTCTTTAAGGAACCAAGAAACCTAATTTGACTCACCCAAGCGGATAAGGGCACCGGCCCTTGATAACCAAAGAACTTGGTTCAGGGTTTTGGTACGAGAGAGGAAGGAGCCTTTGTCACGACTAAAACACCCTCAACTCGCCCCGTCTTTAGACAAGCCTCAATTAGCATCCAAATAATCATCTTATACTATGTATGGTTCGGCAATTAATACTTATGATAAGTATATTACATTGCATAAGAATCTTGAAATTTGAAGATCAAAAGATAAGATATCATTCATAAGATCTAAGCCGAGTATCACACAATGCAAAATGAAAGATCACACAAATAAACCTAGGAAAAATCATCTAATCATATATCAAATAATCAAGGCTTCCTAATCTAAAAGGGGGGACATGAATTGTTCTTGAAACAAATAGTCAAAGAAATCTAAATATGCTGCATGTTAATCTTTGAGAAAAGAAGATCTCTCAATCCCCGGGACGGGTGAGAAAGGATGATTAGATCAAGGGGAAGCATGAACGTGTGATCGTGATCATTCCTTATAATCTTCTTAGATTAAGAGTTACAAAAACCCCAAATCTTGCATGAATGCAATGTATGTATCTAAAATGTGCAAAGGTTGTAGTGTGTTTTGTGTACATGGATCTCTAGAATGACTTAGAAGTCTAAAATGTGTATGAATGAATGAATGAAATCAATATGGGATATGTACAAATGTAGTATGAACTACTCCCTAAGATATGAACTAATTTGGAATACATGTAAGCATCAAATCAAAGAATGAAAGTTAAAATGTGCTTGCTGTGAATAGTGGACAGAACAGTAACATGATCTTTTGGAAATTGAAAGGAGGGGGTTAGGGATGTTTTCAATGCATGATTTTTTATGGAGATCTTCATTATTGTGTCTAGAACACAACTCCAATCTTTAATAACTATCACAGATTGAGAGAAATCACATAAACAATAGAGGTCACTCAGGAACAGATTCCGTACTATCGACTGAAATGTTGAAAAATCTTAGAAAATGAAAACGAATGATCTAGAGGCCCATTTTATACCGAAAGTTCCCTAAGACATTGAAGTTTAAGGGAAAAATAAGTTAGGACCACCCCTTTTGGAAAAGTTTTTCTGGAAAACAAGTTGAAGGTGGACCTAGCTGCTGTGACATCAAAAATAGAATGTCTAGAGAAAATGTTTGGATCCAAATGGACCATTTTCAAGTATTTCCAAGTCAAACCAAAAATCATGGGTGTTCTATAATGAGTTAGGAAGACTTTCCAAGTGGTCTTACATTCATACATTGAGTATTGAACTCAAAATAATTCCTTGAAGTTAATTGACTCACTGTTTTGAGGGTTTTGAGAAAAACAAGGTTTATTTCTTGGAATCAAAATGAGGGGTTTTGAAAGTATACTTCTAGAACTTGGATGAATATTCTAACCACTTAGAATATCAATTCCTAACTTATTTCAAGAACTTCCCAAGTATTTGCAAAACATGATTTTATTTGGAAACCAAACTCAAGATTCTATGGGAGTATGATACATGAGAGGATAGATGATACATGATATGATATAGCATGCTAAAAGTGGTAAAGAACATGTTCATGGGATATGGGTTCATCTAGATACAAGAGAGTGTTGCATCAAAGTGTGAAAGCCAAAAAGTGAAATACTGTGAATAGTGGACAGACTGTATGCATTACTTTGTAACATTATAATGAGAGGTCAAACGTGCCTAGGAAAATGTGAGAACAATCAGAGATCATCCTTATTGTGTCTAGAAAATAACCCAAAAAGCCAAACATCAATAGCTATCACAGATTAAAAGAAATAAATCGGAATGTACACATGACTCAGAAACAAAAGCTGCACTGTTGACTGATTTTGTATGATTTTTCATAAATCAAAGAAAAGGTTTATGATGACCCATTATATACCAAAAGTTTCCTAAGACACCAAAGTTTTATAAAACAAAATAGAAAAGATATATGTACAGTGACGAAAATATCCAGAATAAGTGCAAGAAGTTGGGTGAACATTCTGTGAGAACAGAGGCAAATTATGAATATGAACTTCTCACATCCAAAACAAATACTTTCACATCTCTATAATTGATGGGAAAAATTGGGGACAAACTATGATGTCTTAGGAAGATTTTTCAAGTGGTTTCATCATCATAACTCAAGTATTTAATTCAAAACAAATCTTTGAATCTGAACAGCTCACTGTTTTGGATCATTCTTGAAGAAAATGGATTTGGGTTTTGAAATAGAGTTTGAGTTCTTGATTGGGGGTTTTGAAATAGATGTTCAAAGCATGAACTTAAACTCTTGAGATGACCATGTGACCACTTAGAATCTCATCCAACCTTGAATCATCAAAGAACTCCCAATATTATTTGCACAAACATAGCTTTGTTTGAGAATATGGCTTCAAGAATACATATGAATGTATTGAAGGTAAGATCATCATCCATCAAACATGTCTTTGAGGTCAAGAGCTACTATCCATAAGGATTCACTCTCCTCAAACAACATGTCATCTAGATGATGATGAACAACTAAATAATCAAAGAAAAGTAAAAAAGAAATGAGGTTAAGAGAGAGATGAACATCAAAGTAAACAAGCATTCAAATAGCAATCAATAGTTGATAATCATTGAGATATTGGACTTGTAGCTTGGTGTTTCACTCATATGTGGTGACATTTGGACATGGAAGTAGCTTCCTATCTCATGAATACTCAAGAATGGTGGTGAAAGAAATATTTGGATGATTGAAGTTTTGATAGCAAACTCAAAGAAAACTCACTTTGATGGAGAAAATAGAAGAAGAAGACTACTTCTTCTCTTTCTCTCTCTATATTTCTCTAGAGTTTCTTCCTAAGCTCTCTCTAAGCTTCCATGTCTCTCCTCTAAATGGAAGTAAATGGCTTCTTTTATAGGCAAAAGAGGGGTGGTAAATGGAGTTTTAAAAAGTTTAAAATGGTCTCCCATTGGTCCAAAATAAGCTGAGAACCAAAACTACGTCGTTTTGATTTCTAATATATCAAATTGGACCCCCAAAATAAATTACAAAAATACACTGTTCTGGAGGGGAGTGCCGCGGCGGCACTGGACCAGTGCCGCGGTGGAAGTGGGCCAGTGCCGCCGCGGCACTGCTCCTCCTTCGTCCAGATAATGCTGTTTAGGCCCCCAGAGGTTCCGGTATTCGCGAAAAGGCCCTATTTCGTCAGAATTTCACAGAAAATGCATATGAACTCCAAACTGAGATTGTGATATACCGTTGGAAAGGTATTGGAGTCTACTTTACATAAAAAAAATAGTTCGGGGATAGGTCACTTTGAAAAGTTTTGCGGTATTTGTGATAAAAGCCGATTTGATCGCCTTTTTCGCCTTCAGAAATTCAAAATAAACTCGTTTTAAATCCAGAAATTATGTGCGATATACCATTGGAGAGCTATTGACCTCTAGTATCCATGAAAAATGTTTGAAAATTGTTTCGGTGCCCCGGTTCCAAAGTCAAATTTTGGTCAAACTGGTCAAACCTGGGATTCCCGGGAAGTTCTGGAAACCTCCGGGAGTTCCCGGGAGCTGACGTTTTCGCTCGATTTTCTTTTGGAACTTGTTTTAATACTTTTCTCATGATTTAAAATGATTCCAGTGAATTCGGACGACTTCGGTCAAACTTGGTCAAACTTGGTCAAACCTGGTCAAATCTTGGTCAAACCGGTCAACGGGGACTTTCCGGGAACTTCTGGGACTTCCGGGGGTCTCTGGGAGCTGACGATTTTATCCGATTTTTCTTAAAAACTCATTTTATCACTTTTTTTACGACGTAGCATGTTTTCAGAGCTTTGGGACCAAATCTGGGAGTTTTCGGGCTTTTAGGGGCATTTTGGTCATTTTGAGCATTCTGAGAGATAGAGCTGACTTCGAGAGTCCTTTTGAGTCTTTTACGATCATTGTGAACCATCAAGCTCTGGGTCTCCTAAATCTGATAGCCGACAAAATGGGGTGTCTACAGTTTGCCCCTCTTTGGCATGAACTTGCGAGGCAACGCATGTCGCAAGCGAGTGCCAAAGCTTTGAAGAGACAGGACTTTTTGGATGCTATAGATTTAGGATAAAAGCGTTGCAAAAGATGCAATGTGCTGAGGTCAGTGCTGGTCGTGCTCTGCGTGAGTTGCCTACGTATCCCAAGGGGAATCAGACCAGGACGTAGTTCAGGACAAAAAGGAATAAATCACACATGTACATACACAACAATCAGGCGGATGCTATGCTATAAGAGTGATATGCAATGCATGGATGTGATATGAATTGTGTCATGAGTCCTATCATGTCTAGTGTTATGACCCTAGTATGAGCAAGTGCTGTGGGGTGTGCCACTCTGAGTGGGCTGGTGTTGTGCTAGTGCTTCTGACTATGATGTAGTGGACGACCACGGTCTGAAAAGACTCTGGGTTTCGGGGCAAACTTCTCAAATTACGGGAAGTGTGCTTTACAAGCGAATGGGATCGGATGTGGGGTCCTTGAGGATGACAACTAAGGATAACTCATAGGTGAGGGAGTTCATAATAACCGATAACCAAAGTGAGGAGGCTCATAATAAGTGGGTTAGCTCACGACAATTGACAGGTGAGATAATCGGAGTGAAGAAGCTCACGATAAGTGAGGAAACTCATAATGACTGACAGGTAAGAAAGCTCATGATGATCAGTGGACACGGATCCTTGAATTGTGAATAGATAGTGCTTGCCCTGGGAATCGGGGTGATTTGACTGTGGGTGATGTTTTCAATCGTTGGCCGATCCATATGATGACAAGCCGGAGAATCGGTCCAGACTTCTGTTATCTTCTGTTGGGGATGGTAGGGGACTCTCTGAGAATCTCTCTTCAATTCTTGACCTAGAACCAGGATCCATCTCTGAATCTCTCGTGGTTGGTCAGATCCTGTAATGCTCAATCCAAAAGAGCCGGTTAGGGCCTTCGGGAGCTGATGGACTCTCTAAGAATCTCTCTTCAATTCTTGACCTAGAACCAGGATCCATCTCTGAATCTCTCATGGTTGGTCAGATCTTGTAATGCTCAATCCAAAAGAGCCGGTTAGGGCCTTCGGGAGCTGATGGACTCTCTGAGAATCTCTCTTCAATTCTTGACCTAGAACCAGGATCCATCTCTGAATCTCTCATGGTTGGTCAGATCTCATAATGCTCAATCCAAAAGAGCCGGTTAGGGCCTTCGGGAGCTGATGGTATCATTCTATTTGTGATGAGGGATACGGAGATGGCCTGCGGCAGTTAAGGTTTTGATTTTGAAAGAGGAGAGTGATGGACTTATGTTGCTTTAGGGTGAAAAAAGGTCATCAACGGCCACTCATGGACTTATGTTGCTAGGATGAAAAAAGATCATCAACGGCCACTCATGGACTTATGTTGCATGAAAAAGGATGAAAGATCAACAGCCACTCATGGACTTATGTTGCTGGGAGAAAGATGAAAGATCAATAGCCACTCATGGACTTATGTTGCTAAGATGAAAGAAGATCATCAATAGCCACTCATGGACTTATGTTGCATGGACGAAGGAGGATCATCAACAGCCACTCATGGACTTATGTTGCATGAAGAAAAATGAAAGATCAACAGCCACTCATGGACTTATGTTGCTAGGAGAAAGGAAGATCATCAACAGCCACTCATGGACTTATGTTGCATGAACAAAGGAAAATCATCAACAGCCACTCATGGACTTATGTTGCATGAAGAAAGATCAACAGCCACTCATGGACTTATGTTACATGAAGAAAGATCAACAACCACTCATGGACTTATGTTGCAAGGAGAAAGATCAACAGCCACTCATGGACTTATGTTGCAAGGAGATGATGGTCAACTTTCGATGGTTTGGAAAGGGATGAAATTTGCATTTGCCCTAAGTTTGGACGCTTTTCATGCTGATGCCTTAACCGGTACAGTAATGGTGTTTGGTACTTCTGCTTGTATTGGCATGCTCTTTATAACTTGATTTGAAAATTTTATTAGTCACTATTGACTTACACATTTGAGACTACAACAGACTCAAAAACTTGACAGACACTGACGCACGAGGGCGACACATTTGACACCAAAATGAAACAAGCTCGTCTTGTCAAAACTTTATGTACTTTTGTCATAAATGATGTACCATTTCTCTTTTGGTGTTCACCCCTCATCTTAACATGGTATCACTTTGCTAATAAATCTGATTTTTTGAAAATTCCTCCCTAGTGATCTAGTCAATTTTCTACTTCTCCCAGGAAGTGCTTTGAATTAGTGCCTTAGCTTTTAGACTAAAAGATGCTCTATTTCAAAGTTTTTCAAAATAACTTGGTAACTTGAAAACTTTCCCTCGGTGTGAATGGATTGTGTTAGGCAAACGGAGTTTGCCCCTAGTTTGAGGTGTACAAAGTGGGATTCATAGGCAAACGAGGTGGGTGATCGAAGTTTGCCCCTAGTTTGGATGATGGTTTATTGGAGGTTTTGGGCAAACGAGGTAGGTGACCGAAGTTTGCCCCTTGTATGAAGGGTAGATATTAAAAGTCAGGCAAACGAGGCGGGTAGCCGAAGTTTACCCCTAGTGTGGAAGATGATTTTCTGGCTTGAGGCATGGACCGTGACTTTAATCTCTCAAATGCTCATAACTTTTTCCTAGGCACCAGTGAGGTGACCTAGCAAGCTCTTTTCTCTCTTTTGTTATTGCTCACCTTGGATTTAACTCTAATTTTTGCCTAGGCGTCCTTTCGAATTTTCGACCTAGCGAGCCATCCTTCTTTTTTTCTTTTTTGAAAGTCTGCCTACGTACCCCCAAGTGGGGATCAGGTCCAACGTAGTTCGGGACATGGTCGGAAAGAAGCGGGTTGATTTTTAGGTAGGTGGGGCGACCGAACCGTTGTGGTTGCCTACATATCCCCGAGTGGGAATCAGGTCGAGCGTAGTTCAAGGCAAGGCTTGAAGGAAATTGGTTTGATTATGATGGTGTTGACCGAACCGATGTGGTTGCCTACGTATCCTCGAGTGGGAATCAGGTCGAGCGTAGTTCAAGGTAAGGTCTTGAAAGAAATTGGTTTGATTATGATGGTGTCGACCGAACCGATGTGGTTGCCTACGTATCCCCGAGTGGGAATCAGGTCAAGCGTAGTTCAAGGCAAGGCTTTGAAAGAAATTGGGTATGAGGGTTTTTCAAACCAATCGTCAAAGAAGTTCAAACTTGGGTTACTTATGGTAGCCTTGAAGAGGAGGATTCGGTTTCCATCTCCCTTTCTTTTCTTTTCTTTTCTTTTCTTTTCTTTTCTTTTTCTTTTTCTTTTTCTTTTTCTTTTGTTTTGAGGATTGATCCTTTTCACTTTTGCCTAGCCAGTCAATTTTCCTTTTCACATAGTTGATTCTTGTGAGATCTTTTGATTACAATTTCAGAATTCCAGAATGTGCATATCAGTTCTCAGAATTTATTTGTGGTCGTTCCGAGCCTTTTGAAATGTGCTCTAGGCATGTTCTCATGACGTACCTTGAAGTGTATAATTCTCTGTGTCACCAAAATTTTCTTCCTTTCATTTTCCCCATCATTTTGACTGGCTAAGGTAAGATCTTTGAAATCAACACCTTTTTCAGCTCTAACTTTTGCCTAGGTGCCCTTTCGGGTTTTCAACCTAGCGAGTTTTTTTTTTTTGAAAGTGAAGATGAAACTCACTGAAATGTTTGGCTACCATCAAGGACCAAGTCCACACAGGTTCGCATGGCTATCAATTGGGTTGGGCCCAAGGCTTTGAAATGGTAGAAATGGTGGAAAGGGTGTTGGGCAAGCCCCAAATCAGTCTCAAGTATGTCTTTTCAAGATTTGAGCAAAAGCATCTTTAAATTCTTAAAGTAAGACTATTCAATTCTCGGCTCTTCATCGGTGTCGGCGCAAAATTGACTTTGACCTTTCAGGATTTTTTTGTTTGAGTAAAAAAAAAAATTACCCTTTTTTTTAGCACAGTAATATCCATGGCAATTTGAAAAGTGACACTTCAGTTCAGCGATTCATGCATCTATGACTAGGCACATCAGATTAGGCAAAATGAGACTTTATTCCATCAGTAGAGAAGGATTACAGACTCACTAACAACTTGATGACAGACAGACTCGACCACAAGAATAAACATACAACAGACTCGACTAGACTCGACCTAGTCTCAAATGGAATGTCACAGTGACTCACTTATTCTTTTTATTTCTTTTTTTTTTTTTTTTTTTTTTTTTTTCTAAAGAGCATCTTCATTTGGTTTTCTAGCAAGAGTCCCAAACACCGTCACTTCACCGGCACAGGTTCAACATTCATCGGCCTCAGCGAAGAGGATCATTCGAATAGGTAAACCAGGGGCTTAGGTGACACGGGGTTGAATGGGTGGTGGCTCAATGATGTTTTGGTCGATGAGGTCCTCGATATCATGGCGGAGACGTATGCACTGGTCAGTGTCATGGCCTGGGCCTTGGTGGTAGGCACATCGTTTGGACAGGTCACAGTTAGGTGGTGGGGGATCAGCACGAGGCTGAAGGAGTTGGAGGTGTCCCTTTTTTAGCAGACGGCCTAAGGCTATGGGGGGGGAGATATCTAGTTTGGCAAAGGTACGGGGTTGCTTTTTCTGGTAAGGGCAACTAGTGGTCTGGTTGGAGGATTGGTATGGCCGATGAGGGTATGCCATGGGTTGGCTGCGCAGGGCGTTGACATCCGGGGAGTGTCGGGAGTATTTAGGCCTCTTGGACTGGTGTTGGGGTTCATCATTCTTGAACTTTTCTTCTATGATGGCATCCTCAATTATGGTCCCCATTTCAAGCAGTTCTTTGCTAATGCTCCGTACCATCTTCTCAAATCGACTCACCCTTAAACTCAACTGCTCAACAGTGGTTTGTAGCTTGTTCACTTTCTCTTCCAGAGCTTTATAGGCCATTGGTGGATCGATGATGGTCTGTGCTAGCCCGTGATCACGATAATGAATTTGGGGAGGTACAACAGTGTTTTTACCCGGGGTTACGATTTTTCTGCAAATAGAAGTAAAAGTCCAAATTAACGGAGGCGCGAAACACTTCTTATGGACTCCTATCAGGGAGAGATGATCAGAGATTTTGAAGAATTCATCGATGTGAACCGATGACGGTCGCAGTATGTATATGACCCCCTATATAACGATTGACATGAGTGAAGATGATGACATGCATGCATTTGATGTGTAGAGACTGACACATGTGAGACTGACGAGATGTACGTGCATGTAGACTGACACAAATTGTGTATGCATATGAGACAAGCATGCGGATGCAAGCCCTAATCTATATGATGCTCCTATTTCTAACAGATAGCAGCTAAACAAATAAGGTCCTAGGCATACAGAGTGTGCTAACCTTACTTTCCAGTGTGATCACCAAGGGACAACAGGGATTTCTGGGATACTTTGGAAATTTTGGACAGAGTTTCTGGGAGGAATAGGGATTTGGAAGATTCGGAGAAATTTCTAGAAGTCATTTGAGTTTCTAGGAGAAATAGGGATTTCTGGTTGATTTGGACTGAGCTTTTAGGAGAAATTGGGAAATCAGAATTTCTGGGAGAAATTGGTACATCTAGGCATTTTTGGGAAGTTTGGATGGAGTTGTTGGAATTTTTGGGAAATCTTGGAGATTTGGATAGAGCTTATGGGAAAACATGAAAACTCGGGTAAGTTGGACAGAGTTTATGGGAAAAACAAGTATACCGGAATTTCTGGGAGAAATTGAGATTTCTGAGTAATCTGAGAGATTTGGACAGAGCTTCTGGGAAAACAGATATAACTGGGTAAGTCAGACAGAGTTTCTGGGAGAAACAAGTATATCAGAATTTCTAAGAAAAATTGAGGTTTCTGGGTATTTTGGGGGAGAAATAGGGATTTCTAGGAAATCTTGGTGATTCGGACAGAGTTTCTAGGAGAAACAGGGATATCCTGATGAGTTGGGTAGAGTTTCTGTTAGAAGAAATAGGGATATACGACGGGAATAGGTGATGATGGTGATCATACTTTCTAGCAAGTTTTCATACTCCTACGTCTCAGGACCAACAAACAAGGTTTGCGGTGTATATCTTTGTGAGCATGGAGCAGACATCCTTATCATGGTACCTAGGCAAGTCAACTCAATGTGATCACATGTGAGCGATTGCCTTGGGAATCATAAGAAAGAGGTTCTGTTCTATGTCACATAAGCGTCTACACTGCGCAGGTAATCCCACCAGGGCATACAGCAGTTATATCACATTGTCCTATCTGAAAAGATAAATGAACAGTCCTATGAAAGGTTCTACATAATCTATATGAAAAGGCTGGGTTTAGTCAAAGAGGGTCCGTTGACGAGAGTTCCAATATACCGTCGGGGAGACAGTACGGAGGTTTTTACTCTTTTTGATATACCTTGGAAGGTACAGTGTCACGCCCCGGAGCAGCATAAATAGAGAAAAATAAATTTCCTTTATGGGTCCATAGGGAATGACAAGTGAAAGTCACCAATGTCCACACCACACAGTACTAGTCCAACAGGAACAGTAAACAACTGAAATATAAACACGGTTCTATCTATTACAAACTTCAGAGTACGGTCCACAGGATCGCAACAGGTCTGGAGACAACATATGCCCAAGTACCCGTTAACTACAAAGTACAACAGTAAAAGGGAAAGTAGTAACATAAGCTACTATTTATCTTCAGGTCTTCAGCTGGCGTACGGATAGTCATCAGCCTGACTAGCAACAGTGGGGCCATCCGCTGCGTAACCCCCTTCAGGATAATAGTTATTACCATATGATCCGTCATCTGCATTGTAAAGGACAGGGTAGTCTGGACGGGGAATGTCCAGGCAATAAAGGTCATCAGCTTGTTGAAAGCTGAGTGAGCACTAACTAACACAGTCTCATAGAAATGACATAATTACCATTATGAACAATATATGACAGTGATACTAAATATATTCCTCACTCGTTATTCAGACATATCATTAATCGATTCTTATCAACTCCCACTTTAAGACTGATTTCACAATACCCAACTGACTATCTCGAACTGATTATATCAGCACAACATACCAGTGCTCTTGTTCACCGCTATACCGCTTTTAAGAACTCTTGCGAGCACCCATACATTGTTCTCATATAACGACTGGTCCATGGATGTACCCATACTCTTGTTCACCGCTTTTAAGAACTCTTACTGTTCACCGCTTTTAAGAACGCTTGCGAGTACGATACATACACAGCTCTGGTAAATATAAATCATGGATGTGCCACAATTACTCTTGTTCACCGCTTTTAAGAACTCTTACTGTTCACCGCTTTTAAGAACGCTTGCGAGTACTGTGCACCCATAATTCTCACGATCCTGATCAAATCCTTGACATACACTTATCGGATTCAACCTGAGCGAATCATCAGCTCGACTCACACAACTTTAAACATACAAATCCTCTTACTGACTCACTTCTCACTTATCCAATACTACCCAGTATTATCATCTCAACTTACTACGTTATCGCGTCGTACTATTACTAGCGTTCCGAACCCGACTACGTTACTCACCATGTTATCTCAATCTCGTTATCGTATCCCATTACCTCCGTAATCCATAATATCGCATAATAAGAACATGGAACAACAATTTAACAACTACGCATTATGAATTATAACTGAAAGGAAAACATTCATGTTCTGCTCAGGTTCGATCGATTGAGGTTCGCTCGATCGATTGAGGAAAAGTGATGTTCGATCGATTGAAGGCTTCTCGATCGATTGAGGAAAAGTGATGTTCGATCGATTGAAGGCTTCTCGATCGATCGAAGTGAAGGTGGTCTCGATCGATTGAACTCTGTTCGATCGATTGGGACTCAATGATGTTCGATCGATTGAACTCAGTTCGGTCGGTCGAACTTTGTCTTCCACAGATTCTGCCAAGAAACGTGCAGAATGTGCTAGGGGTGTTCGGGTTATAATTAATACGTCCAGAATATGTAAAACATCATAACTAAGATACCGAGTGAGTTTGGAACTCACCGAAAGTCGTTAAGGCGTGTTTGGCAACGATGAAACTCCGAGCTTTAATGGCGGCCTCTCTCTCTCTCCTCTGTCTTGTCTCTGTCTCTCTCTGTCTCCTCCTCTCTTCTTGTTCTTCTTCTTCTCCTTCTTCTTCTCTCCAAGTTGAGTATATATATATATGTGTGTATATATATAGATATATAGAGGTATGTGTATATAATCTATATAACACACTCACAACTTCTCAAGCTCTCTCAAACTCTCACAAACTCAGCAAACACACAGCACCCACGAGCACAAAGTATATATAGGGGAAATGGGGGCAAGGTGGCAGCATTTGCGTAGAAACTGGAATTCTGATATTTACATTCTCGATCGATCGAAGGATTCTCGATCGATCAAACTCAGTTCGGTCAAGTTGGATCGATTGAAGAAAGTTTGATCGATTGAAGTGGGGACCACGTATTAAATTCAGGTCGGTAGGATTTCGATCGCTCGAACAAGTTTCGATCGCTTGAACTATGAAGATGCTCGATCGCTCGAACGAGCTTCGATCGATCGAAGATTGAATTTCTTGAATAGTCAAAAGAAGTATATAGAATTTCTCTGCATTAAATATTTATTGAAATTACGGGGTATTACATACAGTATCAACGGTGGCTTGTGCCCTGGCACAGCAAGACCTGAACAATGTCAGCGCCGCGTTTCAGACACAGTCGAAGGGGAAATGCAAAAGTGCAATGCGGTGAACCAAACACAGTAAAAAGATGATTTTAAGGATGCTTCTTATGAGTCAAACCTCTGTATTATTTTGTTTTAAAAATAAAAATCCCCATCAGAGTCGCCAGATTGTGGACACCGGGCTTCCCCTCTTTGTTGGGTTTTTGAAACTTGTTTGATTTTGATCAAAGGAAGAAAATGGTAGGTCTGTTGAAAACAGATACAGAGTCGCCACTTGGTCTTTAAGGAACCAAGAAACCTAATTTGACTCACCCAAGCGGATAAGGGCACCGGCCCTTGATAACCAAAGAACTTGGTTCAGGGTTTTGGTACGAGAGAGGAAGGAGCCTTTGTCACGACTAAAACACCCTCAACTCGCCCCGTCTTTAGACAAGCCTCAATTAGCATCCAAATAATCATCTTATACTATGTATGGTTCGGCAATTAATACTTATGATAAGTATATTACATTGCATAAGAATCTTGAAATTTGAAGATCAAAAGATAAGATATCATTCATAAGATCTAAGCCGAGTATCACACAATGCAAAATGAAAGATCACACAAATAAACCTAGGAAAAATCATCTAATCATATATCAAATAATCAAGGCTTCCTAATCTAAAAGGGGGGACATGAATTGTTCTTGAAACAAATAGTCAAAGAAATCTAAATATGCTGCATGTTAATCTTTGAGAAAAGAAGATCTCTCAATCCCCGGGACGGGTGAGAAAGGATGATTAGATCAAGGGGAAGCATGAACGTGTGATCGTGATCATTCCTTATAATCTTCTTAGATTAAGAGTTACAAAAACCCCAAATCTTGCATGAATGCAATGTATGTATCTAAAATGTGCAAAGGTTGTAGTGTGTTTTGTGTACATGGATCTCTAGAATGACTTAGAAGTCTAAAATGTGTATGAATGAATGAATGAAATCAATATGGGATATGTACAAATGTAGTATGAACTACTCCCTAAGATATGAACTAATTTGGAATACATGTAAGCATCAAATCAAAGAATGAAAGTTAAAATGTGCTTGCTGTGAATAGTGGACAGAACAGTAACATGATCTTTTGGAAATTGAAAGGAGGGGTTAGGGATGTTTTCAATGCATGATTTTTTATGGAGATCTTCATTATTGTGTCTAGAACACAACGCCAATCTTTAATAACTATCACAGATTGAGAGAAATCACATAAACAATAGAGGTCACTCAGGAACAGATTCCGTACTATCGACTGAAATGTTGAAAAATCTTAGAAAATGAAAACGAATGATCTAGAGGCCCATTTTATACCGAAAGTTCCCTAAGACATTGAAGTTTAAGGGAAAAATAAGTTAGGACCACCCCTTTTGGAAAAGTTTTTCTGGAAAACAAGTTGAAGGTGGACCTAGCTGCTGTGACATCAAAAATAGAATGTCTAGAGAAAATGTTTGGATCCAAATGGACCATTTTCAAGTATTTCCAAGTCAAACCAAAAATCATGGGTGTTCTATAATGAGTTAGGAAGACTTTCCAAGTGGTCTTACATTCATACATTGAGTATTGAACTCAAAATAATTCCTTGAAGTTAATTGACTCACTGTTTTGAGGGTTTTGAGAAAAACAAGGTTTATTTCTTGGAATCAAAATGAGGGGTTTTGAAAGTATACTTCTAGAACTTGGATGAATATTCTAACCACTTAGAATATCAATTCCTAACTTATTTCAAGAACTTCCCAAGTATTTGCAAAACATGATTTTATTTGGAAACCAAACTCAAGATTCTATGGGAGTATGATACATGAGAGGATAGATGATACATGATATGATATAGCATGCTAAAAGTGGTAAAGAACATGTTCATGGGATATGGGTTCATCTAGATACAAGAGAGTGTTGCATCAAAGTGTGAAAGCCAAAAAGTGAAATACTGTGAATAGTGGACAGACTGTATGCATTACTTTGTAACATTATAATGAGAGGTCAAACGTGCCTAGGAAAATGTGAGAACAATCAGAGATCATCCTTATTGTGTCTAGAAAATAACCCAAAAAGCCAAACATCAATAGCTATCACAGATTAAAAGAAATAAATCGGAATGTACACATGACTCAGAAACAAAAGCTGCACTGTTGACTGATTTTGTATGATTTTTCATAAATCAAAGAAAAGGTTTATGATGACCCATTATATACCAAAAGTTTCCTAAGACACCAAAGTTTTATAAAACAAAATAGAAAAGATATATGTACAGTGACGAAAATATCCAGAATAAGTGCAAGAAGTTGGGTGAACATTCTGTGAGAACAGAGGCAAATTATGAATATGAACTTCTCACATCCAAAACAAATACTTTCACATCTCTATAATTGATGGGAAAAATTGGGGACAAACTATGATGTCTTAGGAAGATTTTTCAAGTGGTTTCATCATCATAACTCAAGTATTTAATTCAAAACAAATCTTTGAATCTGAACAGCTCACTGTTTTGGATCATTCTTGAAGAAAATGGATTTGGGTTTTGAAATAGAGTTTGAGTTCTTGATTGGGGGTTTTGAAATAGATGTTCAAAGCATGAACTTAAACTCTTGAGATGACCATGTGACCACTTAGAATCTCATCCAACCTTGAATCATCAAAGAACTCCCAATATTATTTGCACAAACATAGCTTTGTTTGAGAATATGGCTTCAAGAATACATATGAATGTATTGAAGGTAAGATCATCATCCATCAAACATGTCTTTGAGGTCAAGAGCTACTATCCATAAGGATTCACTCTCCTCAAACAACATGTCATCTAGATGATGATGAACAACTAAATAATCAAAGAAAAGTAAAAAAGAAATGAGGTTAAGAGAGAGATGAACATCAAAGTAAACAAGCATTCAAATAGCAATCAATAGTTGATAATCATTGAGATATTGGACTTGTAGCTTGGTGTTTCACTCATATGTGGTGACATTTGGACATGGAAGTAGCTTCCTATCTCATGAATACTCAAGAATGGTGGTGAAAGAAATATTTGGATGATTGAAGTTTTGATAGCAAACTCAAAGAAAACTCACTTTGATGGAGAAAATAGAAGAAGAAGACTACTTCTTCTCTTTCTCTCTCTATATTTCTCTAGAGTTTCTTCCTAAGCTCTCTCTAAGCTTCCATGTCTCTCCTCTAAATGGAAGTAAATGGCTTCTTTTATAGGCAAAGGAGGGGTGGTAAATGGAGTTTTAAAAAGTTTAAAATGGTCTCCCATTGGTCCAAAATAAGCTGAGAACCAAAACTACGTCGTTTTGATTTCTAATATATCAAATTGGACCCCCAAAATAAATTACAAAAATACACTGTTCTGGAGGGGAGTGCCGCGGCGGCACTGGACCAGTGCCGCGGTGGAAGTGGGCCAGTGCCGCCGCGGCACTGCTCCTCCTTCGTCCAGATAATGCTGTTTAGGCCCCCAGAGGTTCCGGTATTCGCGAAAAGGCCCTATTTCGTCAGAATTTCACAGAAAATGCATATGAACTCCAAACTGAGATTGTGATATACCGTTGGAAAGGTATTGGAGTCTACTTTACATAAAAAAAATAGTTCGGGGATAGGTCACTTTGAAAAGTTTTGCGGTATTTGTGATAAAAGCCGATTTGATCGCCTTTTTCGCCTTCAGAAATTCAAAATAAACTCGTTTTAAATCCAGAAATTATGTGCGATATACCATTGGAGAGCTATTGACCTCTAGTATCCATGAAAAATGTTTGAAAATTGTTTCGGTGCCCCGGTTCCAAAGTCAAATTTTGGTCAAACTGGTCAAACCTGGGATTCCCGGGAAGTTCTGGAAACCTCCGGGAGTTCCCGGGAGCTGACGTTTTCGCTCGATTTTCTTTTGGAACTTGTTTTAATACTTTTCTCATGATTTAAAATGATTCCAGTGAATTCGGACGACTTCGGTCAAACTTGGTCAAACTTGGTCAAACCTGGTCAAATCTTGGTCAAACCGGTCAACGGGGACTTTCCGGGAACTTCTGGGACTTCCGGGGGTCTCTGGGAGCTGACGATTTTATCCGATTTTTCTTAAAAACTCATTTTATCACTTTTTTTACGACGTAGCATGTTTTCAGAGCTTTGGGACCAAATCTGGGAGTTTTCGGGCTTTTAGGGGCATTTTGGTCATTTTGAGCATTCTGAGAGATAGAGCTGACTTCGAGAGTCCTTTTGAGTCTTTTACGATCATTGTGAACCATCAAGCTCTGGGTCTCCTAAATCTGATAGCCGACAAAATGGGGTGTCTACAGTTTGCCCCTCTTTGGCATGAACTTGCGAGGCAACGCATGTCGCAAGCGAGTGCCAAAGCTTTGAAGAGACAGGACTTTTTGGATGCTATAGATTTAGGATAAAAGCGTTGCAAAAGATGCAATGTGCTGAGGTCAGTGCTGGTCGTGCTCTGCGTGAGTTGCCTACGTATCCCAAGGGGAATCAGACCAGGACGTAGTTCAGGACAAAAAGGAATAAATCACACATGTACATACACAACAATCAGGCGGATGCTATGCTATAAGAGTGATATGCAATGCATGGATGTGATATGAATTGTGTCATGAGTCCTATCATGTCTAGTGTTATGACCCTAGTATGAGCAAGTGCTGTGGGGTGTGCCACTCTGAGTGGGCTGGTGTTGTGCTAGTGCTTCTGACTATGATGTAGTGGACGACCACGGTCTGAAAAGACTCTGGGTTTCGGGGCAAACTTCTCAAATTACGGGAAGTGTGCTTTACAAGCGAATGGGATCGGATGTGGGGTCCTTGAGGATGACAACTAAGGATAACTCATAGGTGAGGGAGTTCATAATAACCGATAACCAAAGTGAGGAGGCTCATAATAAGTGGGTTAGCTCACGACAATTGACAGGTGAGATAATCGGAGTGAAGAAGCTCACGATAAGTGAGGAAACTCATAATGACTGACAGGTAAGAAAGCTCATGATGATCAGTGGACACGGATCCTTGAATTGTGAATAGATAGTGCTTGCCCTGGGAATCGGGGTGATTTGACTGTGGGTGATGTTTTCAATCGTTGGCCGATCCATATGATGACAAGCCGGAGAATCGGTCCAGACTTCTGTTATCTTCTGTTGGGGATGGTAGGGGACTCTCTGAGAATCTCTCTTCAATTCTTGACCTAGAACCAGGATCCATCTCTGAATCTCTCGTGGTTGGTCAGATCCTGTAATGCTCAATCCAAAAGAGCCGGTTAGGGCCTTCGGGAGCTGATGGACTCTCTAAGAATCTCTCTTCAATTCTTGACCTAGAACCAGGATCCATCTCTGAATCTCTCATGGTTGGTCAGATCTTGTAATGCTCAATCCAAAAGAGCCGGTTAGGGCCTTCGGGAGCTGATGGACTCTCTGAGAATCTCTCTTCAATTCTTGACCTAGAACCAGGATCCATCTCTGAATCTCTCATGGTTGGTCAGATCTCATAATGCTCAATCCAAAAGAGCCGGTTAGGGCCTTCGGGAGCTGATGGTATCATTCTATTTGTGATGAGGGATACGGAGATGGCCTGCGGCAGTTAAGGTTTTGATTTTGAAAGAGGAGAGTGATGGACTTATGTTGCTTTAGGGTGAAAAAAGGTCATCAACGGCCACTCATGGACTTATGTTGCTAGGATGAAAAAAGATCATCAACGGCCACTCATGGACTTATGTTGCATGAAAAAGGATGAAAGATCAACAGCCACTCATGGACTTATGTTGCTGGGAGAAAGATGAAAGATCAATAGCCACTCATGGACTTATGTTGCTAAGATGAAAGAAGATCATCAATAGCCACTCATGGACTTATGTTGCATGGACGAAGGAGGATCATCAACAGCCACTCATGGACTTATGTTGCATGAAGAAAAATGAAAGATCAACAGCCACTCATGGACTTATGTTGCTAGGAGAAAGGAAGATCATCAACAGCCACTCATGGACTTATGTTGCATGAACAAAGGAAGATCATCAACAGCCACTCATGGACTTATGTTGCATGAAGAAAGATCAACAGCCACTCATGGACTTATGTTACATGAAGAAAGATCAACAACCACTCATGGACTTATGTTGCAAGGAGAAAGATCAACAGCCACTCATGGACTTATGTTGCAAGGAGATGATGGTCAACTTTCGATGGTTTGGAAAGGGATGAAATTTGCATTTGCCCTAAGTTTGGACGCTTTTCATGCTGATGCCTTAACCGGTACAGTAATGGTGTTTGGTACTTCTGCTTGTATTGGCATGCTCTTTATAACTTGATTTGAAAATTTTATTAGTCACTATTGACTTACACATTTGAGACTACAACAGACTCAAAAACTTGACAGACACTGACGCACGAGGGCGACACATTTGACACCAAAATGAAACAAGCTCGTCTTGTCAAAACTTTATGTACTTTTGTCATAAATGATGTACCATTTCTCTTTTGGTGTTCACCCCTCATCTTAACATGGTATCACTTTGCTAATAAATCTGATTTTTTGAAAATTCCTCCCTAGTGATCTAGTCAATTTTCTACTTCTCCCAGGAAGTGCTTTGAATTAGTGCCTTAGCTTTTAGACTAAAAGATGCTCTATTTCAAAGTTTTTCAAAATAACTTGGTAACTTGAAAACTTTCCCTCGGTGTGAATGGATTGTGTTAGGCAAACGGAGTTTGCCCCTAGTTTGAGGTGTACAAAGTGGGATTCATAGGCAAACGAGGTGGGTGATCGAAGTTTGCCCCTAGTTTGGATGATGGTTTATTGGAGGTTTTGGGCAAACGAGGTAGGTGACCGAAGTTTGCCCCTTGTATGAAGGGTAGATATTAAAAGTCAGGCAAACGAGGCGGGTAGCCGAAGTTTACCCCTAGTGTGGAAGATGATTTTCTGGCTTGAGGCATGGACCGTGACTTTAATCTCTCAAATGCTCATAACTTTTTCCTAGGCACCAGTGAGGTGACCTAGCAAGCTCTTTTCTCTCTTTTGTTATTGCTCACCTTGGATTTAACTCTAATTTTTGCCTAGGCGTCCTTTCGAATTTTCGACCTAGCGAGCCATCCTTCTTTTTTTCTTTTTTGAAAGTCTGCCTACGTACCCCCAAGTGGGGATCAGGTCCAACGTAGTTCGGGACATGGTCGGAAAGAAGCGGGTTGATTTTTAGGTAGGTGGGGCGACCGAACCGTTGTGGTTGTCTACATATCCCCGAGTGGGAATCAGGTCGAGCGTAGTTCAAGGCAAGGCTTGAAGGAAATTGGTTTGATTATGATGGTGTTGACCGAACCGATGTGGTTGCCTACGTATCCTCGAGTGGGAATCAGGTCGAGCGTAGTTCAAGGTAAGGTCTTGAAAGAAATTGGTTTGATTATGATGGTGTCGACCGAACCGATGTGGTTGCCTACGTATCCCCGAGTGGGAATCAGGTCAAGCGTAGTTCAAGGCAAGGCTTTGAAAGAAATTGGGTATGAGGGTTTTTCAAACCAATCGTCAAAGAAGTTCAAACTTGGGTTACTTATGGTAGCCTTGAAGAGGAGGATTCGGTTTCCATCTCCCTTTCTTTTCTTTTCTTTTCTTTTCTTTTCTTTTCTTTTTCTTTTTCTTTTTCTTTTTCTTTTGTTTTGAGGATTGATCCTTTTCACTTTTGCCTAGCCAGTCAATTTTCCTTTTCACATAGTTGATTCTTGTGAGATCTTTTGATTACAATTTCAGAATTCCAGAATGTGCATATCAGTTCTCAGAATTTATTTGTGGTCGTTCCGAGCCTTTTGAAATGTGCTCTAGGCATGTTCTCATGACGTACCTTGAAGTGTATAATTCTCTGTGTCACCAAAATTTTCTTCCTTTCATTTTCCCCATCATTTTGACTGGCTAAGGTAAGATCTTTGAAATCAACACCTTTTTCAGCTCTAACTTTTGCCTAGGTGCCCTTTCGGGTTTTCAACCTAGCGAGTTTTTTTTTTTTGAAAGTGAAGATGAAACTCACTGAAATGTTTGGCTACCATCAAGGACCAAGTCCACACAGGTTCGCATGGCTATCAATTGGGTTGGGCCCAAGGCTTTGAAATGGTAGAAATGGTGGAAAGGGTGTTGGGCAAGCCCCAAATCAGTCTCAAGTATGTCTTTTCAAGATTTGAGCAAAAGCATCTTTAAATTCTTAAAGTAAGACTATTCAATTCTCGGCTCTTCATCGGTGTCGGCGCAAAATTGACTTTGACCTTTCAGGATTTTTTTGTTTGAGTAAAAAAAAAAAATTACCCTTTTTTTTAGCACAGTAATATCCATGGCAATTTGAAAAGTGACACTTCAGTTCAGCGATTCATGCATCTATGACTAGGCACATCAGATTAGGCAAAATGAGACTTTATTCCATCAGTAGAGAAGGATTACAGACTCACTAACAACTTGATGACAGACAGACTCGACCACAAGAATAAACATACAACAGACTCGACTAGACTCGACCTAGTCTCAAATGGAATGTCACAGTGACTCACTTATTCTTTTTATTTCTTTTTTTTTTTTTTTTTTTTTTTTTTTTTCTAAAGAGCATCTTCATTTGGTTTTCTAGCAAGAGTCCCAAACACCGTCACTTCACCGGCACAGGTTCAACATTCATCGGCCTCAGCGAAGAGGATCATTCGAATAGGTAAACCAGGGGCTTAGGTGACACGGGGTTGAATGGGTGGTGGCTCAATGATGTTTTGGTCGATGAGGTCCTCGATATCATGGCGGAGACGTATGCACTGGTCAGTGTCATGGCCTGGGCCTTGGTGGTAGGCACATCGTTTGGACAGGTCACAGTTAGGTGGTGGGGGATCAGCACGAGGCTGAAGGAGTTGGAGGTGTCCCTTTTTTAGCAGACGGCCTAAGGCTATGGGGGGGGAGATATCTAGTTTGGCAAAGGTACGGGGTTGCTTTTTCTGGTAAGGGCAACTAGTGGTCTGGTTGGAGGATTGGTATGGCCGATGAGGGTATGCCATGGGTTGGCTGCGCAGGGCGTTGACATCCGGGGAGTGTCGGGAGTATTTAGGCCTCTTGGACTGGTGTTGGGGTTCATCATTCTTGAACTTTTCTTCTATGATGGCATCCTCAATTATGGTCCCCATTTCAAGCAGTTCTTTGCTAATGCTCCGTACCATCTTCTCAAATCGACTCACCCTTAAACTCAACTGCTCAACAGTGGTTTGTAGCTTGTTCACTTTCTCTTCCAGAGCTTTATAGGCCATTGGTGGATCGATGATGGTCTGTGCTAGCCCGTGATCACGATAATGAATTTGGGGAGGTACAACAGTGTTTTTACCCGGGGTTACGATTTTTCTGCAAATAGAAGTAAAAGTCCAAATTAACGGAGGCGCGAAACACTTCTTATGGACTCCTATCAGGGAGAGATGATCAGAGATTTTGAAGAATTCATCGATGTGAACCGATGACGGTCGCAGTATGTATATGACCCCCTATATAACGATTGACATGAGTGAAGATGATGACATGCATGCATTTGATGTGTAGAGACTGACACATGTGAGACTGACGAGATGTACGTGCATGTAGACTGACACAAATTGTGTATGCATATGAGACAAGCATGCGGATGCAAGCCCTAATCTATATGATGCTCCTATTTCTAACAGATAGCAGCTAAACAAATAAGGTCCTAGGCATACAGAGTGTGCTAACCTTACTTTCCAGTGTGATCACCAAGGGACAACAGGGATTTCTGGGATACTTTGGAAATTTTGGACAGAGTTTCTGGGAGGAATAGGGATTTGGAAGATTCGGAGAAATTTCTAGAAGTCATTTGAGTTTCTAGGAGAAATAGGGATTTCTGGTTGATTTGGACTGAGCTTTTAGGAGAAATTGGGAAATCAGAATTTCTGGGAGAAATTGGTACATCTAGGCATTTTTGGGAAGTTTGGATGGAGTTGTTGGAATTTTTGGGAAATCTTGGAGATTTGGATAGAGCTTATGGGAAAACATGAAAACTCGGGTAAGTTGGACAGAGTTTATGGGAAAAACAAGTATACCGGAATTTCTGGGAGAAATTGAGATTTCTGAGTAATCTGAGAGATTTGGACAGAGCTTCTGGGAAAACAGATATAACTGGGTAAGTCAGACAGAGTTTCTGGGAGAAACAAGTATATCAGAATTTCTAAGAAAAATTGAGGTTTCTGGGTATTTTGGGGGAGAAATAGGGATTTCTAGGAAATCTTGGTGATTCGGACAGAGTTTCTAGGAGAAACAGGGATATCCTGATGAGTTGGGTAGAGTTTCTGTTAGAAGAAATAGGGATATACGACGGGAATAGGTGATGATGGTGATCATACTTTCTAGCAAGTTTTCATACTCCTACGTCTCAGGACCAACAAACAAGGTTTGCGGTGTATATCTTTGTGAGCATGGAGCAGACATCCTTATCATGGTACCTAGGCAAGTCAACTCAATGTGATCACATGTGAGCGATTGCCTTGGGAATCATAAGAAAGAGGTTCTGTTCTATGTCACATAAGCGTCTACACTGCGCAGGTAATCCCACCAGGGCATACAGCAGTTATATCACATTGTCCTATCTGAAAAGATAAATGAACAGTCCTATGAAAGGTTCTACATAATCTATATGAAAAGGCTGGGTTTAGTCAAAGAGGGTCCGTTGACGAGAGTTCCAATATACCGTCGGGGAGACAGTACGGAGGTTTTTACTCTTTTTGATATACCTTGGAAGGTACAGTGTCACGCCCCGGAGCAGCATAAATAGAGAAAAATAAATTTCCTTTATGGGTCCATAGGGAATGACAAGTGAAAGTCACCAATGTCCACACCACACAGTACTAGTCCAACAGGAACAGTAAACAACTGAAATATAAACACGGTTCTATCTATTACAAACTTCAGAGTACGGTCCACAGGATCGCAACAGGTCTGGAGACAACATATGCCCAAGTACCCGTTAACTACAAAGTACAACAGTAAAAGGGAAAGTAGTAACATAAGCTACTATTTATCTTCAGGTCTTCAGCTGGCGTACGGATAGTCATCAGCCTGACTAGCAACAGTGGGGCCATCCGCTGCGTAACCCCCTTCAGGATAATAGTTATTACCATATGATCCGTCATCTGCATTGTAAAGGACAGGGTAGTCTGGACGGGGAATGTCCAGGCAATAAAGGTCATCAGCTTGTTGAAAGCTGAGTGAGCACTAACTAACACAGTCTCATAGAAATGACATAATTACCATTATGAACAATATATGACAGTGATACTAAATATATTCCTCACTCGTTATTCAGACATATCATTAATCGATTCTTATCAACTCCCACTCTAAGACTGATTTCACAATACCCAACTGACTATCTCGAACTGATTATATCAGCACAACATACCAGTGCTCTTGTTCACCGCTATACCGCTTTTAAGAACTCTTGCGAGCACCCATACATTGTTCTCATATAACGACTGGTCCATGGATGTACCCATACTCTTGTTCACCGCTTTTAAGAACTCTTACTGTTCACCGCTTTTAAGAACGCTTGCGAGTACGATACATACACAGCTCTGGTAAATATAAATCATGGATGTGCCACAATTACTCTTGTTCACCGCTTTTAAGAACTCTTACTGTTCACCGCTTTTAAGAACGCTTGCGAGTACTGTGCACCCATAATTCTCACGATCCTGATCAAATCCTTGACATACACTTATCGGATTCAACCTGAGCGAATCATCAGCTCGACTCACACAACTTTAAACATACAAATCCTCTTACTGACTCACTTCTCACTTATCCAATACTACCCAGTATTATCATCTCAACTTACTACGTTATCGCGTCGTACTATTACTAGCGTTCCGAACCCGACTACGTTACTCACCATGTTATCTCAATCTCGTTATCGTATCCCATTACCTCCGTAATCCATAATATCGCATAATAAGAACATGGAACAACAATTTAACAACTACGCATTATGAATTATAACTGAAAGGAAAACATTCATGTTCTGCTCAGGTTCGATCGATTGAGGTTCGCTCGATCGATTGAGGAAAAGTGATGTTCGATCGATTGAAGGCTTCTCGATCGATTGAGGAAAAGTGATGTTCGATCGATTGAAGGCTTCTCGATCGATCGAAGTGAAGGTGGTCTCGATCGATTGAACTCTGTTCGATCGATTGGGACTCAATGATGTTCGATCGATTGAACTCAGTTCGGTCGGTCGAACTTTGTCTTCCACAGATTCTGCCAAGAAACGTGCAGAATGTGCTAGGGGTGTTCGGGTTATAATTAATACGTCCAGAATATGTAAAACATCATAACTAAGATACCGAGTGAGTTTGGAACTCACCGAAAGTCGTTAAGGCGTGTTTGGCAACGATGAAACTCCGAGCTTTAATGGCGGCCTCTCTCTCTCCTCTGTCTTGTCTCTGTCTCTCTCTGTCTCCTCCTCTCTTCTTGTTCTTCTTCTTCTCCTTCTTCTTCTCTCCAAGTTGAGTATATATATATATGTGTGTATATATATAGATATATAGAGGTATGTGTATATAATCTATATAACACACTCACAACTTCTCAAGCTCTCTCAAACTCTCACAAACTCAGCAAACACACAACACCCACGAGCACAAAGTATATATAGGGGAAATGGGGGCAAGGTGGCAGCATTTGCGTAGAAACTGGAATTCTGATATTTACATTCTCGATCGATCGAAGGATTCTCGATCGATCAAACTCAGTTCGGTCAAGTTGGATCGATTGAAGAAAGTTTGATCGATTGAAGTGGGGACCACGTATTAAATTCAGGTCGGTAGGATTTCGATCGCTCGAACAAGTTTCGATCGCTTGAACTATGAAGATGCTCGATCGCTCGAACGAGCTTCGATCGATCGAAGATTGAATTTCTTGAATAGTCAAAAGAAGTATATAGAATTTCTCTGCATTAAATATTTATTGAAATTACGGGGTATTACATACAGTATCAACGGTGGCTTGTGCCCTGGCACAGCAAGACCTGAACAATGTCAGCGCCGCGTTTCAGACACAGTCGAAGGGGAAATGCAAAAGTGCAATGCGGTGAACCAAACACAGTAAAAAGATGATTTTAAGGATGCTTCTTATGAGTCAAACCTCTGTATTATTTTGTTTTAAAAATAAAAATCCCCATCAGAGTCGCCAGATTGTGGACACCGGGCTTCCCCTCTTTGTTGGGTTTTTGAAACTTGTTTGATTTTGATCAAAGGAAGAAAATGGTAGGTCTGTTGAAAACAGATACAGAGTCGCCACTTGGTCTTTAAGGAACCAAGAAACCTAATTTGACTCACCCAAGCGGATAAGGGCACCGGCCCTTGATAACCAAAGAACTTGGTTCAGGGTTTTGGTACGAGAGAGGAAGGAGCCTTTGTCACGACTAAAACACCCTCAACTCGCCCCGTCTTTAGACAAGCCTCAATTAGCATCCAAATAATCATCTTATACTATGTATGGTTCGGCAATTAATACTTATGATAAGTATATTACATTGCATAAGAATCTTGAAATTTGAAGATCAAAAGATAAGATATCATTCATAAGATCTAAGCCGAGTATCACACAATGCAAAATGAAAGATCACACAAATAAACCTAGGAAAAATCATCTAATCATATATCAAATAATCAAGGCTTCCTAATCTAAAAGGGGGGACATGAATTGTTCTTGAAACAAATAGTCAAAGAAATCTAAATATGCTGCATGTTAATCTTTGAGAAAAGAAGATCTCTCAATCCCCGGGACGGGTGAGAAAGGATGATTAGATCAAGGGGAAGCATGAACGTGTGATCGTGATCATTCCTTATAATCTTCTTAGATTAAGAGTTACAAAAACCCCAAATCTTGCATGAATGCAATGTATGTATCTAAAATGTGCAAAGGTTGTAGTGTGTTTTGTGTACATGGATCTCTAGAATGACTTAGAAGTCTAAAATGTGTATGAATGAATGAATGAAATCAATATGGGATATGTACAAATGTAGTATGAACTACTCCCTAAGATATGAACTAATTTGGAATACATGTAAGCATCAAATCAAAGAATGAAAGTTAAAATGTGCTTGCTGTGAATAGTGGACAGAACAGTAACATGATCTTTTGGAAATTGAAAGGAGGGGTTAGGGATGTTTTCAATGCATGATTTTTTATGGAGATCTTCATTATTGTGTCTAGAACACAACGCCAATCTTTAATAACTATCACAGATTGAGAGAAATCACATAAACAATAGAGGTCACTCAGGAACAGATTCCGTACTATCGACTGAAATGTTGAAAAATCTTAGAAAATGAAAACGAATGATCTAGAGGCCCATTTTATACCGAAAGTTCCCTAAGACATTGAAGTTTAAGGGAAAAATAAGTTAGGACCACCCCTTTTGGAAAAGTTTTTCTGGAAAACAAGTTGAAGGTGGACCTAGCTGCTGTGACATCAAAAATAGAATGTCTAGAGAAAATGTTTGGATCCAAATGGACCATTTTCAAGTATTTCCAAGTCAAACCAAAAATCATGGGTGTTCTATAATGAGTTAGGAAGACTTTCCAAGTGGTCTTACATTCATACATTGAGTATTGAACTCAAAATAATTCCTTGAAGTTAATTGACTCACTGTTTTGAGGGTTTTGAGAAAAACAAGGTTTATTTCTTGGAATCAAAATGAGGGGTTTTGAAAGTATACTTCTAGAACTTGGATGAATATTCTAACCACTTAGAATATCAATTCCTAACTTATTTCAAGAACTTCCCAAGTATTTGCAAAACATGATTTTATTTGGAAACCAAACTCAAGATTCTATGGGAGTATGATACATGAGAGGATAGATGATACATGATATGATATAGCATGCTAAAAGTGGTAAAGAACATGTTCATGGGATATGGGTTCATCTAGATACAAGAGAGTGTTGCATCAAAGTGTGAAAGCCAAAAAGTGAAATACTGTGAATAGTGGACAGACTGTATGCATTACTTTGTAACATTATAATGAGAGGTCAAACGTGCCTAGGAAAATGTGAGAACAATCAGAGATCATCCTTATTGTGTCTAGAAAATAACCCAAAAAGCCAAACATCAATAGCTATCACAGATTAAAAGAAATAAATCGGAATGTACACATGACTCAGAAACAAAAGCTGCACTGTTGACTGATTTTGTATGATTTTTCATAAATCAAAGAAAAGGTTTATGATGACCCATTATATACCAAAAGTTTCCTAAGACACCAAAGTTTTATAAAACAAAATAGAAAAGATATATGTACAGTGACGAAAATATCCAGAATAAGTGCAAGAAGTTGGGTGAACATTCTGTGAGAACAGAGGCAAATTATGAATATGAACTTCTCACATCCAAAACAAATACTTTCACATCTCTATAATTGATGGGAAAAATTGGGGACAAACTATGATGTCTTAGGAAGATTTTTCAAGTGGTTTCATCATCATAACTCAAGTATTTAATTCAAAACAAATCTTTGAATCTGAACAGCTCACTGTTTTGGATCATTCTTGAAGAAAATGGATTTGGGTTTTGAAATAGAGTTTGAGTTCTTGATTGGGGGTTTTGAAATAGATGTTCAAAGCATGAACTTAAACTCTTGAGATGACCATGTGACCACTTAGAATCTCATCCAACCTTGAATCATCAAAGAACTCCCAATATTATTTGCACAAACATAGCTTTGTTTGAGAATATGGCTTCAAGAATACATATGAATGTATTGAAGGTAAGATCATCATCCATCAAACATGTCTTTGAGGTCAAGAGCTACTATCCATAAGGATTCACTCTCCTCAAACAACATGTCATCTAGATGATGATGAACAACTAAATAATCAAAGAAAAGTAAAAAAGAAATGAGGTTAAGAGAGAGATGAACATCAAAGTAAACAAGCATTCAAATAGCAATCAATAGTTGATAATCATTGAGATATTGGACTTGTAGCTTGGTGTTTCACTCATATGTGGTGACATTTGGACATGGAAGTAGCTTCCTATCTCATGAATACTCAAGAATGGTGGTGAAAGAAATATTTGGATGATTGAAGTTTTGATAGCAAACTCAAAGAAAACTCACTTTGATGGAGAAAATAGAAGAAGAAGACTACTTCTTCTCTTTCTCTCTCTATATTTCTCTAGAGTTTCTTCCTAAGCTCTCTCTAAGCTTCCATGTCTCTCCTCTAAATGGAAGTAAATGGCTTCTTTTATAGGCAAAGGAGGGGTGGTAAATGGAGTTTTAAAAAGTTTAAAATGGTCTCCCATTGGTCCAAAATAAGCTGAGAACCAAAACTACGTCGTTTTGATTTCTAATATATCAAATTGGACCCCCAAAATAAATTACAAAAATACACTGTTCTGGAGGGGAGTGCCGCGGCGGCACTGGACCAGTGCCGCGGTGGAAGTGGGCCAGTGCCGCCGCGGCACTGCTCCTCCTTCGTCCAGATAATGCTGTTTAGGCCCCCAGAGGTTCCGGTATTCGCGAAAAGGCCCTATTTCGTCCGAATTTCACAGAAAATGCATATGAACTCCAAACTGAGATTGTGATATACCGTTGGAAAGGTATTGGAGTCTACTTTACATAAAAAAAATAGTTCGGGGATAGGTCACTTTGAAAAGTTTTGCGGTATTTGTGATAAAAGCCGATTTGATCGCCTTTTTCGCCTTCAGAAATTCAAAATAAACTCGTTTTAAATCCAGAAATTATGTGCGATATACCGTTGGAGAGCTATTGACCTCTAGTATCCATGAAAAATGTTTGAAAATTGTTTCGGTGCCCCGGTTCCAAAGTCAAATTTTGGTCAAACTGGTCAAACCTGGGATTCCCGGGAAGTTCTGGAAACCTCCGGGAGTTCCCGGGAGCTGACGTTTTCGCTCGATTTTCTTTTGGAACTTGTTTTAATACTTTTCTCATGATTTAAAATGATTCCAGTGAATTCGGACGACTTCGGTCAAACTTGGTCAAACTTGGTCAAACCTGGTCAAACCTTGGTCAAACCGGTCAACGGGGACTTTCCGGGAACTTCTGGGACTTCCGGGGGTCTCTGGGAGCTGACGATTTTATCCGATTTTTCTTAAAAACTCATTTTATCACTTTTTTTACGACGTAGCATGTTTTCAGAGCTTTGGGACCAAATCTGGGAGTTTTCGGGCTTTTAGGGGCATTTTGGTCATTTTGAGCATTCTGAGAGATAGAGCTGACTTCGAGAGTCCTTTTGAGTCTTTTACGATCATTGTGAACCATCAAGCTCTGGGTCTCCTAAATCTGATAGCCGACAAAATGGGGTGTCTACAGTTTGCCCCTCTTTGGCATGAACTTGCGAGGCAACGCATGTCGCAAGCGAGTGCCAAAGCTTTGAAGAGACAGGACTTTTTGGATGCTATAGATTTAGGATAAAAGCGTTGCAAAAGATGCAATGTGCTGAGGTCAGTGCTGGTCGTGCTCTGCGTGAGTTGCCTACGTATCCCAAGGGGAATCAGACCAGGACGTAGTTCAGGACAAAAAGGAATAAATCACACATGTACATACACAACAATCAGGCGGATGCTATGCTATAAGAGTGATATGCAATGCATGGATGTGATATGAATTGTGTCATGAGTCCTATCATGTCTAGTGTTATGACCCTAGTATGAGCAAGTGCTGTGGGGTGTGCCACTCTGAGTGGGCTGGTGTTGTGCTAGTGCTTCTGACTATGATGTAGTGGACGACCACGGTCTGAAAAGACTCTGGGTTTCGGGGCAAACTTCTCAAATTACGGGAAGTGTGCTTTACAAGCGAATGGGATCGGATGTGGGGTCCTTGAGGATGACAACTAAGGATAACTCATAGGTGAGGGAGTTCATAATAACCGATAACCAAAGTGAGGAGGCTCATAATAAGTGGGTTAGCTCACGACAATTGACAGGTGAGATAATCGGAGTGAAGAAGCTCACGATAAGTGAGGAAACTCATAATGACTGACAGGTAAGAAAGCTCATGATGATCAGTGGACACGGATCCTTGAATTGTGAATAGATAGTGCTTGCCCTGGGAATCGGGGTGATTTGACTGTGGGTGATGTTTTCAATCGTTGGCCGATCCATATGATGACAAGCCGGAGAATCGGTCCAGACTTCTGTTATCTTCTGTTGGGGATGGTAGGGGACTCTCTGAGAATCTCTCTTCAATTCTTGACCTAGAACCAGGATCCATCTCTGAATCTCTCGTGGTTGGTCAGATCCTGTAATGCTCAATCCAAAAGAGCCGGTTAGGGCCTTCGGGAGCTGATGGACTCTCTAAGAATCTCTCTTCAATTCTTGACCTAGAACCAGGATCCATCTCTGAATCTCTCATGGTTGGTCAGATCTTGTAATGCTCAATCCAAAAGAGCCGGTTAGGGCCTTCGGGAGCTGATGGACTCTCTGAGAATCTCTCTTCAATTCTTGACCTAGAACCAGGATCCATCTCTGAATCTCTCATGGTTGGTCAGATCTCATAATGCTCAATCCAAAAGAGCCGGTTAGGGCCTTCGGGAGCTGATGGTATCATTCTATTTGTGATGAGGGATACGGAGATGGCCTGCGGCAGTTAAGGTTTTGATTTTGAAAGAGGAGAGTGATGGACTTATGTTGCTTTAGGGTGAAAAAAGGTCATCAACGGCCACTCATGGACTTATGTTGCTAGGATGAAAAAAGATCATCAACGGCCACTCATGGACTTATGTTGCATGAAAAAGGATGAAAGATCAACAGCCACTCATGGACTTATGTTGCTGGGAGAAAGATGAAAGATCAATAGCCACTCATGGACTTATGTTGCTAAGATGAAAGAAGATCATCAATAGCCACTCATGGACTTATGTTGCATGGACGAAGGAGGATCATCAACAGCCACTCATGGACTTATGTTGCATGAAGAAAAATGAAAGATCAACAGCCACTCATGGACTTATGTTGCTAGGAGAAAGGAAGATCATCAACAGCCACTCATGGACTTATGTTGCATGAACAAAGGAAGATCATCAACAGCCACTCATGGACTTATGTTGCATGAAGAAAGATCAACAGCCACTCATGGACTTATGTTACATGAAGAAAGATCAACAACCACTCATGGACTTATGTTGCAAGGAGAAAGATCAACAGCCACTCATGGACTTATGTTGCAAGGAGATGATGGTCAACTTTCGATGGTTTGGAAAGGGATGAAATTTGCATTTGCCCTAAGTTTGGACGCTTTTCATGCTGATGCCTTAACCGGTACAGTAATGGTGTTTGGTACTTCTGCTTGTATTGGCATGCTCTTTATAACTTGATTTGAAAATTTTATTAGTCACTATTGACTTACACATTTGAGACTACAACAGACTCAAAAACTTGACAGACACTGACGCACGAGGGCGACACATTTGACACCAAAATGAAACAAGCTCGTCTTGTCAAAACTTTATGTACTTTTGTCATAAATGATGTACCATTTCTCTTTTGGTGTTCACCCCTCATCTTAACATGGTATCACTTTGCTAATAAATCTGATTTTTTGAAAATTCCTCCCTAGTGATCTAGTCAATTTTCTACTTCTCCCAGGAAGTGCTTTGAATTAGTGCCTTAGCTTTTAGACTAAAAGATGCTCTATTTCAAAGTTTTTCAAAATAACTTGGTAACTTGAAAACTTTCCCTCGGTGTGAATGGATTGTGTTAGGCAAACGGAGTTTGCCCCTAGTTTGAGGTGTACAAAGTGGGATTCATAGGCAAACGAGGTGGGTGATCGAAGTTTGCCCCTAGTTTGGATGATGGTTTATTGGAGGTTTTGGGCAAACGAGGTAGGTGACCGAAGTTTGCCCCTTGTATGAAGGGTAGATATTAAAAGTCAGGCAAACGAGGCGGGTAGCCGAAGTTTACCCCTAGTGTGGAAGATGATTTTCTGGCTTGAGGCATGGACCGTGACTTTAATCTCTCAAATGCTCATAACTTTTTCCTAGGCACCAGTGAGGTGACCTAGCAAGCTCTTTTCTCTCTTTTGTTATTGCTCACCTTGGATTTAACTCTAATTTTTGCCTAGGCGTCCTTTCGAATTTTCGACCTAGCGAGCCATCCTTCTTTTTTTCTTTTTTGAAAGTCTGCCTACGTACCCCCAAGTGGGGATCAGGTCCAACGTAGTTCGGGACATGGTCGGAAAGAAGCGGGTTGATTTTTAGGTAGGTGGGGCGACCGAACCGTTGTGGTTGCCTACATATCCCCGAGTGGGAATCAGGTCGAGCGTAGTTCAAGGCAAGGCTTGAAGGAAATTGGTTTGATTATGATGGTGTTGACCGAACCGATGTGGTTGCCTACGTATCCTCGAGTGGGAATCAGGTCGAGCGTAGTTCAAGGTAAGGTCTTGAAAGAAATTGGTTTGATTATGATGGTGTCGACCGAACCGATGTGGTTGCCTACGTATCCCCGAGTGGGAATCAGGTCAAGCGTAGTTCAAGGCAAGGCTTTGAAAGAAATTGGGTATGAGGGTTTTTCAAACCAATCGTCAAAGAAGTTCAAACTTGGGTTACTTATGGTAGCCTTGAAGAGGAGGATTGGGTTACTTATCGTGAGCTTTTTCACTCCTTTTTCCAAAGCAGTGAGCTTTCTCAATTATCGTGGGCTTCCTCACTCCTTTGTCCAAAATCGTGAGCTTTCTCACTTATCGTGAGCTTCCTCACTCCTTCGTCCAAAATTGTGAGCTTTCTCACTTATCTTGAGCTTCCTCACTCCTTCGTCCAAAATCGTGAGCTTTCTCACTTGTCGTGAGCTTCCTCACTCCTTTGTTAAAAATCATGAGTTTTTTCACTTATCATGAGCTTCCTCACTCCTTTGTCCAAAATCGTGAGCTTCATCACTCTTTTGTCCAAAATTGTGAGCTTTCTCACTTTCGTGAGCTTCCTCATTCCTTTGTCCAAAATTATGAGCTTTCTCACTTATCATGAGCTTTCTCACTTATCGTTAGCTTCGTCACTCGTTTGTCCAAAATCGTGAACTTTCTTACTTATCGTGAGCTTCCTCACTCTTTTTTCCAAAATCACGAGCTTTCTCACTTATCGTGAGCTTCCTCACTCCTTTGTCCAAAATTGTGAGCTTTCTCACTTATGGTGAGCTTCCACACTGCTTCGTCCAAAATCGTGAGCTTTTTCACTTATCGTGATCTTTCTCACTCCTTTGTCCAAAATCATGTGCTTTTTAAATTATCGTGAGCTTCCTCGCTTATTGTGAGCTTCCTTACTTCTTTGTCCAAAATCATGAGCTTTCTCACTTATCGTGAGCTTCTTCACTCCTTTGTCCAAAATTGTGAGCTTTCTCACTTATCGTGAGCTTCCTGACTCCTTTGTCCAAAATTGTGAGCTGTGGACACCGGCATTTTGGGAGGGGCCCGCCTTTTTAGGTTTGAAATTGTTTTTGAAAAAGGAAAGAAAAAGAAAAGGTCTGTTGAAAACAGATACAGAGTCGCCACTTGGTCTTTAAGGAACCAAGAAACCTAATTTTGACTCACCCAAGCGGATAAGGGCACCGGCCCTTCATAACCAAAGAACTTGGTTTGGGATTTTGGTACGAGAGAGGAAGGAGCCTTTGTCACGACTAAAACACCCTCAACTCGCCCCGTCTTTCGATGGGCCTCAATTAGCATCCAAATAATCATCTTATAGTATGTATGGTTCGACAAATAATACTATAATAGTATATTACATCACATAAGAAAATTTGAAATGGAAGATCAAAAGATAAAATATCATTCATAAGATCTAAGTCAAATATCATGTAATGTAAAGTGAAAGATCACACAAATAAACCTAGGAAAAATCGTTTAATCATGTATCAAGTAATTAAGTTTCCTTAATCTAAAGGGGACATGAGTTGTTCTTGAAACAAATAAACAAAGAAATCAAAATATGCTTAGCAAGCTAGTATGATGCATGTTATTCTTTGAGAAAAGAAGATCTCTCAATCCCCGGGATGGATGAGAAAGGATGATTAGATCCAAGGGGAAGCATGAACGTGTGATCATGATCATTCCTTATAATCTTCTTAGATTAAGAGTTACAAAAACCCCAAATCTTGCATGAATGCAATGTATGTATCTAAAATGTGCAAAGGTTGTAGTGTGTTTTGGATACATGGATTCCTAGAGTGACTTAGAAGTCTAACATGTGTAGGAATGAATGAATGAAATTAACATGGGATATGTACAAATATAGTATGAACTATTTCCTAAGATATGAGCTAATTTGGAATGCATATGAGCATCAAATCAAAGAATGAAAGTTGAAATGTGCTTGCTGTGAATAGTGGACAGAACAGTAGCTTGATCTTTTGGAATTTGCAAAGAGAGGTTAGGAATGTTTTCAATGCATGATTTTTTATGGAGATGTTCCTTTTTGTGTCTAGAACACAACCCAAAAGGCCAATCTTGAATAGCTATCACAGATTGAGAGAAATCATATAAATAATGAAGGTCACTCAGAAACAGAGTCCGTACCGTCGACTGAAATGTTGAAAAATATTAGAAAATGAAAACTAATGATCTAGAGGCCCATTTCATACATAAAGTTTCCTAAGACATTGAAGTTTAAGGGAAAAATAAGTTAGGACCACCCGTTTTGGAAAAGTTTTCTGTAAAACAAGTTGGAAGTGGCCCTAGCTGCTGTGACAGCAAAAACAGAATGTCTGGAAGGAATGTTTAGGTCCAAATGGACCATTTCCATGTATTTCCAAGTCAAACCAAAAATCATGGGTGTTCTCCAATGGGTTAGGAAGACTTTCCAAGTGGCCTTGCATCCATATTTTGAGCATTGAGTTCTAGAGAAATCTTTGAACTCAACTCACTCACTGTTTTGACTCATTATTTTGAAGATTTTTGGGAAAACAAGGTTTTGTTTCTTGAAACCAAAGTGATAAGGATTGAGAGGGGTTTTGAAATAGATGTTTTGAAAACATATTTTTAATACTCAATGAGGATTATAGCCACTTAAAATGCCAACATCAAACTCATCATCAAGAACCTCCAAGATTGTTGGAGAGATTTATTTTTATTTTTGAACATAACTTCAATACATTTCAAGAATACCTTGGAAGTATTGAGGTTATGGTCATCATCTATCAAACATGTTTTTGAGGTCAAGAGCTACTATCCATAAGGATTCACTCACCCCAAACTTCATGTCATCACTTAGATGATGATGAACTAGTAAGTAAATAAAGAAAAATCAAAAAAAGAAATGAGATAAGAAGAGATAAACAATAAATAAACAAGCAAGTAGATGATGATCAATAGATGATATTCATGAAGCATGAGACTTATAGATTGGTGTTTCACTCATATGTAATGACACTAGACATGGAAGAAACTTCCACTCTCTTGAATGCTCACTAAAATGGTGGTTGGGAGTATTGAATGTTGAAGTAAATGGGAGTAATGAAGTAAAAACAAGGTTTAGAACTCACTTTTGTTTTGAAAAATCAAAGAAGGAAGCTTCTTTCTCTCTATTCTAACCTTATCTCTACAACTTTCTCTCCCAAACTTTTCCTAAACTTTCATTTCACTCCCCCAAAATGAAGAGTAATGGGGTGTTTATATAGGCCAACTTGGGGTGGTTTTGGGATTTAGAAAGTATTCCCATTGGCTCCAAATATCTGAAATCATAAAACTATGTCGTTTTGGCTTTTAATTAATCAAAATGGGACCACAAAACTATTTACAAAAATACACTGCTCTGGAGGGGAGTGCCGCGGCGGTACTGGCCAAGTGCCGCGGCGGCAATGCTCCTCCTTCGTCCAGATAATGTTGTTTAGGCCCCCTGAAGTTCCGGTATTCGCGAAAAGGCCCTATTTCGTCCGAAATTCACAGAAAATGCATACGAACTCCAAATTGAGGTTGTGATATACCGTTGGAAAGGTAATGGAGTCTACTTTACATAACAAATAGTTCGGGAATAGGTCACTTTGAAAAGTTTTGCAGTATTCGCGATAAAAGCCGATTTGATCGCCTTTTTCGCCTTTAGAAATTCATATTTAAATCCAGAAATTATGTGCGATATACCGTTGGAAAGCTATTGACCTCTAGTATCCATGAAAAATATTTGAAAATTGTTTCGGCGCCCCGGTTCCAAAGTCAAATTTTGGTCAAACTGGTCAAACCTGGGATTCCCGGGAAGTTCTGGAAACCTCCGGGAGTTCCCGGGAGCTGATGATTTCGCTCAATTTTCTTTTGGAACTTGTTTTAACACTTTTTTCATGATTTAAAATGATTCTGGTGAATTCGGACGATTTCGGTAAAAATTGGTCAAACTTGGTCAAACCTTGGTCAAACTTGGTCAAACCGGTCAACGGGGACTTTCCGGGAGCTTCCGGGACTTCCGGGAGTCTCTGGGAGCTGACGATTTCACCCGATTTCTCTTAAAAAAAAACTCATTTTATCGCTTTTCTTACGACATAGCATGTTTTCAGAACTTTGGGACCAAATCTGGGAGTTTTCGGGCTTTCGGGGGCATTTTGGTCATTCTGAGCATTCTGAGAGATAGAACTGACTTTCGAGAATCCTTTTGAGTCTTTTTACGATCATTGTGAACCACCAAGCTATGGGTCTCCTGAATCTGATAGCCGACAAAATGGGGTGTCTACATGAGCTTCCTCACTCCTTCGTCCAAAATCGTGAGCTTTCTCACTGATCAAGAGCTTCCTCACTCCTTCATCCAAAATCGTGTGCTTTCTCCCTAATCATGAGCATGTTCACTCCTTTGTAAAAAATCAAGAGCTACCTCACTCCTTCGTAAAAAAACTGTGAGCTTTTTCACTTATCGTGAGCTTCCGCACTCCTTTGTCCAAAATCGTGAGCTTTCTCACTTATTGTGAGCTACCTCACTCCTTTGTCCAAAATCGTGAGCTTTCTCAATTATCGTGTGCTTCTTCATTCCTTTGTCCAAAATTGTGAGCTTTCTCAATTATCATGAGCTTCCTCACTCCATCGTCCAAAACGGTGAGCATTCTCACTTATCGTGAGCTTCGTCACTTCTTTATCCAAAATAGTGAGCTTTCTCACTTATCGTGAGCTTCCTCGCTCCTTTGTCCAAAACTGTGAGCTTTCTCACTTATTGTGAGCTTCCTCACTCCTTTGTTCAAAATCGTGAGCTTTCTCATTTATCGTGAGCTTCTTCACTTATCATGAGCTTCCTCACTTATCGTGAGCTTCCTCGCTTATCGTGAGCTTCCTCACACTTTTGTCCAAAATTGTGAGCTTCTACATTTATCGTGAGTTTCTTCACTTATCATGAGCTTTCTCACTTATCGTGAGCTTCCTCGCTTATCGTGAGCTTCCTCACACTTTTGTCCAAAATTGTGAGCTTCTTCATTTATTGTGAGCTTTCTCACTCATCAAGAGATTCCTCACTCCTTTGTCCAAAATTATGAGCTTTCTAACTTACCATGAGCTTCCTTACACCGTTGTCCAAAATCGTGAGCTTTCTTATTTATCGTGAGCTTCCTCACTCCTTTGTAAAAAATTGTGAGGTTTTTCACTTATCACAAGCTTCCTCACTCCTTCATCAAAAATCGTGTGCCTTCTCACTAATCGTGAGCTTTCTCACTCCTTTGTTAAAAATCGCGAGCATTCTCTCTTATCGTGAGCTTCCTCACTCCTTCGTCCAAAATCGTGAGCTTTCTCACTTATCGTGAGCTTCCTCACTCCTTTGTCCAAAATCAAGAGCTTTCTCACTTATCGTGAGCTTCTTCAATCCTTTGTCCAAAATAATGAGCTTTCTCAATTATCGTGGGCTTCCTCACTCCTTTGTCCAAAATCTTGAGCTTTCTCACTTATCGTGAGCCTCCTCACTCCTTCGTCCAAAATCGTAAGCTTTCTCACTTATCATGAGCTTCCTCCCTCCTTCGTCCAAAATCGTGAGCTTTCTCACTTATCGTGAGCTTCCTCATTCCATTGTTAAAAATTGTGGGCTTTCTCACTTATCATGAGCTTCCTCACTCCTTCGTCCAAAATCGTGAGAGCTTCTTCACTTATCGTGAGCTTCCTCGCTTATCGTGAGCTTCCTCACGCCTTTGTCCAAAATCGTGAGATTCTTCATTTATCGTGAGCTTTATCACTTATCGTGAGCTTCCTCACTCCTTTGTCCAAAATCATTATCTTTCTCACTTATCGTGTGCATTCTCATTCCTCTGTCCAAAATTGTAAACCCCTTAACCTACCCATCGGTTATCGTGAGGATCCTCGCTTATCGTGAGCTTCCTCACTCCTTAGTCCAAAATTATGAGCTTTCTCACTTATCGTGAGCTTCCTCACTCCTTTGTCCAAAATCGTGAGCTTTCTCAATTATCGTGAGCTTCCTCACTCCTTTGTCCAAAATTGTGAGCTTCCTCACTCCTTCGTCCAAAACCGTGAGCTTTCTCAATTATTGTGAGATTCCTCACTCCTTGGTCAAAAATCATGAGCTTTCTCACTTGTCACGAGCTTCCTCTTTTCTTTGTCAAAAATCGAGAGCTTCCTCACTCCTTCATCCATAATCGTGAGCTTTCTCACTGATCATGAGCTTCCTCATTCCTTCATACAAAACCGTGAACTTTCTCCCTAATCGTGAGCTTGTTCACTCCTTTGTTGAAAATTGCGAGCTTTCTCTCGTATCGTGAGCTTCCTCAATCCTTCGTCCATAACCGTGAGCTTTCTCACTTATGGTGAGCTTCCTCACTCCTTCGTCAAAAACCATGAGCTTTCTCACTTATCGTTAGCTTCGTCACTCCTTTGTCCAAAATCGTGAGCTTTCTTACTTATCGTGAGCTTCCTCACTCCTTTTTCCAAAATCATGAGCTTTCTCACTCATCGTGAGCTTCCTCACTCCTTTGTCCAAAATCGTGAGCTTTCTCACTTATGGTGAGCTTCGACACTGCTTCGTCCAAAATCGTGAGCTTTTTCACTTATCGTGATCTTTCTCACTCGTTTGTCCAAAATTATGTGCTTTTTAAATGATCGTGAGCTTCCTCGCTTATTGTGAGCTTCCTTACTCCTTTGTCCAAAATCATGAGCTTTCTCACTTATCGTGAGCATCCTTACTCCTTTGTCCAAAATCGAGAGCTTTCTCACTTATCGTGAGTTTCCTGACTCATTTGTCCAAAATCGTGAGCTTCCTCACTTCTTCGTCCAAAATCGTGAGCTTTCTCACTGATCATGAGCTTCCTCACTCCTTCATCCAAAATCGTGTGCTTTCTCCCTAATCGTGAGCATGTTCACTCCTTTGTTAAAAATCATGAGCTACCTCACTCCTTCGTAAAAAACTGTGAGCTTTTTGACTTATCGGGAGTTTCCGCACTCCTTTGTCCAAAATCGTGAGCTTTCTTACTTATCGTGAGCTTCCTCACTCCTTTGTCCAAAATCGTGAGCTTTCTAAATTATCGTGAGCTTCCTCATTCCTTTATCCAAAATTATGAGCTTTCTCACTTATCAGGAGCTTCCTCACTCCTTCGTCCAAAACCGTGAGCTTTCTCACTTATCGTGAGCTTCGTCACTTCTTTGTCCAAAATTATGAGCTTTCTCACTTATCGTGAGCTTCCTCACTCCTTTGTCCAAAACAGTGAGCTTTCACACTTATCGTGAGCTTCTTCACTTATCATGAGCTTCCTCACTTAACGTGAGCTTACTCGCTTATCGTGAGCTTCCTCACACTTTTATCAAAAATTGTGAGCTTCTTCATTTATCGTGAGCTTTCTCACTTATCGTGAGATTCCTCACTCCTTTGTCCAAAATCTTGAGCTTTCTCACTTACCGTGAGCTTCCTTACACCTTTGTCCAAAATCGTGAGCTTTTGTACTTATCCTGAGCTTCCTCACTCCTTTGTCAAAAATTGAGAGCTTTTTCACTTATCATGAGCTTCCTCACTCCTTCATCCAAAATCGTGTGCCTTCTCACTAATCGTGAGCTTCCTCACTCCTTTGTTAAAAATCGCGAGCTTTCTCTCTCATCATGAGCTTCCTCAATCCTTCGTCCAAAACTGTGAGCTTTCTCACTTATCGAGAGCATCCTCACTCCTTTGTCCAAAATCAAGAGCTTTCTCACTTATCGTGAGCTTCTTTACTCCTTTGTCCAAAACAGTGAGCTTTCTCAATTATCGTAGGCTTCCTCACTCCTTTGTCTAAAATCGTGACCTTTCTCACTTATCGTGAGCTTCTTCATTCCTTCGTCCAAAATCGTGAGCTTTCTCACTTATCGTGAGCTTCCTCACTCCTTCGTCCAAAATTGTGAGCTTTCTCACTTGTCGTGAGCTTCCTTACTACTTTGTTAAAAATCGTGAGCTTTCTCACTTATCGTGAGCTTCCTTACTCCTTCGTCCAAAATCGTGAGCTTTCTCACTTATCGTGAGCTTCTTCACTTATCATGAGCTTCTTCACTTATCGTGAGCTTCCTCGCTTATCGTGAGCTTCCTCACGCCTTTGTCTAAAATCGTGAAATTCTTCATTTATCGTGAGCTTCTTCACTCCTTTGTCCAAAATCGTTAGCTTTCTCACTTATCGTGAGCATTCTCACTCCTCTGTCCAAAATTGTAAACCCCCAAACCTACCCATCGGATATCGTGAGCATCCTCGGTTATTGTAAGCTTCCTCACTCTTTAGTCCAAAATCATGAGCTTTCTCACTTATCGTGAGTGTAGAAACCCCATTTTGTCGACTATCAGATTTAGGAGACCCATAGCTTGGTGGTTCACAATGATCTTAAAAGACTCAAAAGGACTCTTGGAAGTCAGCTCTATCTCTCAGAATGCTCAGAATGACCAAAATGCCCCTGAAAGCCCAAAAACTCCCAGATTTGGTCCCAAAGTTCTGGAAACATGCTACGTCATAAGAAAAGTGATAAATGAGTTTTTAAGAAAAATCGGATGAAATCGTCAGCTCCTAGAGACCCCCGAAAATCCCGAAAGTTCCCAGAAAGTCCCCGTTGACCGGTTTGACCAAGTTTGACCAAAGATTGACCAAGTTTGACCGAAATCGTCTGAATTCACTGGAATCATTCTAGATCATGAGAAAAGTATGAAAATAAGTTTTAAAAGAAAATCGAGCGAAAACGTCAGCTCTTGGGAACTCCCAGAAGTTTCCAAAACTTCCTGAGAATCCCAGGTTTGACCAGTTTGACCAAAATTTGACTTTGGAACCGGGGCACCAAAACAATTTTCAAACATTTTTCATGGATACTAGAATTCAATAGCTTTCCAACGGTATATCGCACATAATTTCTGGATTTAAAACGAATTTATTATGAATTTCCAAAGGCGGAAAAGGCGATCAAATCGGCTTTTATTGCGAATACCGCAAAACTTTTAAAAGTGACTTATCCCTGAACTATTTATTATGTAAAGTGGACTCCATTACCTTTCCAACGGTACATCACAACCTCAATTTGGAGTTCGTATGCATTTTCTGTGAATTTCGGACGAAATAGGGCCTTTTTGCGAATACCGGAACCTCAGGGGGCCTAAACAGCATTATCTGGACGAAGGAGGAGCAGTGCTACCACGGCACTGGCCCAGTGCCTCCGTGGCACTCCCCTCCAGAATAGTGCATTTTTGTAATTTTTCTTGGGGGTTCATTTTGATTAATTGAAAACTAAAACGACGTAGTTTTATGATTTCAGATGTTTGGGACCAATGAGAATACTTCTAAAACCCCAAAACCACCCCAAGTTGACCTATATAAACCCCCCATTGCTCTTCATTTTAGGGGTGCCAAATGAGAGCTTAAAAAAAGTTTGGGAGAGAAAGTTGTAGAGATAAGGTTAGAATAGAGAGAAAAGAAGCTTCCTTCTTTGATTTTCAAAACAAAAGTGAGTTCTAAACTTTGTTTTTACTTCATTACTCCCATTTACTTCAACATTCAATACACCCAAACACCATTTTAGTGAGCATTTAAGAGAGTGGAAGCTTCTTCCATGTCCAATGTCATTACATATGAGTGAAACACCAAACTACAAGTTCTCATCATGAATATCATCTATTGATTGCTATCTATTTGCTTGCTTGTTTATATAATGTTCATCTCTTCTCATCTTATTTCTTTTTTATTTTCTTTATTTACTTACTAGTCCATCATCATCTAAATGATGACATGAAGTTTGGGTGAGTGAATCCTTATGGATAGTAGCTCTTGACCTCAAAAACATGTTTGATAGATGATGATCATAACTTCAATACCACCAAGGTATTCTTGAAGTTATGTTCAAAATAAAATAAATCTCTCCAACAATCTTGGAGGTTCTTGATGATGAGTTTGATGTTGGCATTTTAGGTGGCTATAATCTTTATTGAGTATTGAAAATATATTTTCAAAATCTCTATTTCAAAACCCTCCTCAATCCCTCTCATTTTGATTTCAAGAAATAAAACCTTGTTTTCTCCAAAATCTTCAAAACAGTGAGTGAGCTGAGTTCAAAGATTTCTCTAGAATTCAATACTCAATGTATGGATGAAAGGCCACTTGGAAAGTCTTCCTAACTCATTATAGAACACCCATGATTTTTGGTTTGACTTAGAAGTACTTGAAAATGGTCCATTTGGACCCAAACATTCCTTCCAGACATTTTGCCTCTGCTGTCAGCAGCTTAGCTAACTTCCAACTTCTTTTTCAGAAAACTTTTCCAAAAGGGGTGGTCCTAACTTATTTTTCCCTTACACTTCAATGTCGTAGGGAACGTTCTATATAAAATGGGCCCCTAGATCATTTGCTTTCATTTTCTAAGATTTTTCAACATTTTAGTCGACAGTACGGACTCTATTTCTGAGTGACCTTCATTATTTATATGATTTCTATCAATCTGTGATAGTTTTTAAAGATTGGCTTTTTTGGTTGTGTTCTAGACACACTAAGGAAGATCTCCATAAAAAATCATGCACTGAAAACATTCCTAACCCCTCTTTTCCATTTTCACAAGATCATGTTACTGTTCTGTCCACTATTCACAGCAAGCACATTTTAACTTTTATTCTTTGATTTGATGCGTATATGCATTCCAAATTAGTTCATATCTTAGGAAGTAGTTCATACTACATTTGTACATAGCCCATATTGATTTCATTCATTCATTCATACACATTCTAGACTTCTAAGTCATTCTAGGAATCCATGAACACAAAGCACACTACAACCTTAGTACATTCTAGATACATACACTACATCCATGCAAAGATTTGGGGCTTTTGTGACTCCTAATCTAAGAAGGTTATAAGGAATGGACTTGATCATATATTCATGTTTCCCTCGATCTAGTCCTCCTTTCTCATCCATCCCGGGGATTGAGAAATCTTCTTTCCTCAAAGATTAACATGCATCATACTAGCTTGCTAAGCATATTTTGATTTCTTTGATTATTTGCTTCAAGAACAATTCATGTCCCCCTTTTTGATTAGGAAGTCTTGATTATTTGATATATGATTAGACAATTTTTCCTAGGTTTATTTGTGTGATCTTTCACTTTGCATTGTGTGATACTTGGCTTAGATCTTATGAATGATATCTTATCTTTAGATCTTCCATTCCAAGTTTTTTATGCGATGTTATATACTATCATAGTATTAATTGTCGAACCAAACATAGTATAAGATGATTATTTGGATGCTAATTGAGGCCCGTCGAAAGACGGGGCGAGTTGAGGGTGTTTTAGTCGTGACAAAGACTCCTTCCTCTCTCGTACCAAAACCCCGAGCCAAGTTCTTTGGTTATGAAGGGCCGGTGCCCTTTATCCGTTTGGGTGAGTCAAATTTGGGTTTCTTGGTTCCCTAAAGACCAAGTGGCGACTCTGTATCTGTTTTCAACAGACCATTTTCTTCCTTTGATCAATTTCAAACAAGTTTCGAAACAAAACAAAAAGAGGTGGAATCCCGGTGTCCACAATCTGGCGACTCATATTTATTTTAAAACAAAATAATACAGAGATTTGACTCATAAGAAGCATCCTTAAAATCATCTTTTTTTACTGTGTCTGGTTCACCGCATTGCACTTCTGCATTTTCCCTTCGACTGTGTCTGAAATGCGGTGCTGACATTGTTCAGGTCTTGCTGTGCCAGGGCACAAGTCACCGTTGATACTGTACCTTCCAAGGTATATCAAAAAGAGTAAAAACCTCCGTACTGTCTCCCTGACGGTATATTGGAACTCTCGTCAACGGACCCTCTTTGACTAAACCCAGCCTTTGCATATAGATTCCTGTAGAACCTTTCATAGGACTGTTCATTTATCTTCTCAGATAGGACAATATGATATAACTGCTGTATGACCTAATAGGATTACCTGAGCGGTGTAGACGCTTATGTGGCATAGAACAAAACCTCTTTCTTATGATCCCCAAGGCAATCACTCACATGTGATCACATTGAGTTGACCTGCCTAGGCACCATAATAAGGATGTCTGCCCCATGCTCACAAAGATATACACTGCAAATCTTGTTTGTTGGTCCTAAGACATAAGAGTATGAAAACCTGCTAGAAAGTACAATCACTATAACCGTACTAACCTGTTTCTCCCAGAAACTCTGTCCAGATATCCCAGATATAACCATATTAGCCAGTTTTTCCCAGAAACTCTATCCAGATATCCTAGATATGACCGTATTAGCCAGTTTTTCCCAGAAACTCTGTCCAGATATCCTATATATGATCGTACTAGCCAGTTTTTTCCAGAAACTTTGTCCAGATATCCCAGATATGACCGTACTAGCCAGTTTTTCCTAGAAACTCTGTCCAGATATCCGAGATATAACCAGTTATTTCCAGATACCCCGCTCAAATTGCTCAGAAATACCAGAAACTGTGTTCGGATATCCCAGTTTCTCCCAGAAACTCTGTCCAAATCAACCGAAAATGTCCAGTCTCTCCTAGAAGCCTTCACAAAAACCTGAAAACCCCTATTATCCCTTGGTGATCGTACTGGAAAGTAAGATTGGCACATCCAAATGGACCATTTTCAAGTATTTTCAAGTCAAACCAAAAATCATGGGTGTTCTCTAATGAGTTAGGAAGACTTTCTAAGTGGCCTTGCATCCATACATTGAGTATTGAGTTCTAGAGAAATCTTTGAACTCAGATCACTCACTGTTTTGAAGATTTTGGAGAAAACAAAGTTTTCTTTCTTGAGATCAAAATGAGAGGGATTGAGGGGGGTTTTGAAATAGAGGTTTTGAAAATGTATTTTCAATACTCAAAAAAGATTATAGCCACTTAAAATGCCAACATCAAACTCATCATCAAGAGGCTCCAAGATTGTTGAAGAGATTTATTTTTATTTGAACATAACTTCAAAGATACCTTGGAGGTATTGAAGTTATGATCATCATCTATCAAACAAGTTATTGAGGTCAAGAACTACTATCCATAAGGATTCACTCACCTCAAACTTCATGTCATCATCTAGATGATGATGAACTAGTAAGTAAATAAAGAAAAATAAAAAAGAAATGATGTAAGAAGAGATGTGACACGATTATTTTTCTGTGTGCTCTTGTGCAACACCCAAGTATAGGTGATCGTGCAAGTAGTAAACTAGATTAAGTCCAGGTCGATCCCACAGGGAAGGTTTAGAATTAAGTTACCTAGATTAAACTCTAAAAGAAAAGAAAGTTCAATGTTTTAAGAGAAATGTAGAACATAAAGTTCTACAATTAACAACTATTAAAATTAAAAACAACTAAGTTAAATTAACTAACGATTACTATTTAACTGAAACGAGATTTTAAAAGCGGTTTTGCTTAATAAAAGAAAGTGTTGGGATCACGCGAATCCACTGTGACCTAGCCGTCTACCATGCAATTGCAATTAAGCTCAATGGAGTACATCTTCTACAATATTCCGTACTTCTCTAAAGATCTAGAGTCAATAGCCCTTTCATGACCGGGACTATATCATCTCAATTAAGTTTGAAATACATGAAAGCGGTTTAATTCAATAGTTAAGACTCGCACCTACAATGGCGTTAGCATTGAGGGTGGTTTGCAAAATATATTGAAAGAAAATGCCTTAAGGCCTTAAGTTCAAAGACTGCTTTGACAAACTGAGCATTTGGGGACAGTGTGATAACAACTCCTTAAAACAGAAAGTCTTGGAATAATGTATTAGATGTTCTCAAGAATCTGAGAGTTCGATCGATCGATGCGCTTTCGATCAATCGACAATCGTCTTCCCTCGATCGCTCGAAATATCTTAGAGCGATCGACTATGTTCCTATCTCGATCGATCGAAATACCTCCGATCGATCGAACACAGATATTATTCTGGTGCATGGCAGAGGCTTGAAAATCACAGTTTCATTGCGATTTCCCAACCTCGGACTACTCAGACAAGGTCTGGAGTGTCCCAGATTCGTTCTTAACATAAAACATCATTAAGGTGTCGTTTGGTTGCGAGTTTTTCATTAAAACTATGAAACTTACGATTTTAACGTATCTAACATGCAAATCAATATGATTAAATACTAAACTTGAATTAACTAAATGCAGTATGTAAGTAAACAATCACTAAGTAACCTGTAACAAAGAACTTGTATATAAACTACGAGAATCCAATGCTAGCAATGTGTAACCTTGAGTAATAACCTACAAAATAATAAAAGTCTCTCCTTTCTCTGTGAAAACTGATCAAAAAGCAAGTGGGGCGTCCTTCTGCACGCTTACAAAATGAGTTTTTATAATAAAAACCTAATGCTAGGGTTAAAAATCCCGTCTTTTGTTGCGTGCGTGTATTCTGCTAAAAGGCATGTTCGATCGATCGAAAACTCTCGATCGATTTAACTTCTGGATTATTCGATCGCTTGAGACAGGTTAGATCGATCGAACTCCCGATCGCTTGAGAGGACCTCGATCGATCGATCTTCAGTTTTCATCTTTGAATTGTCTTCATTAAAGCCAATCACTCCCTTTTTATCCTGCTCAATCAATTATTCACACAGCGACAGTAATCTGCAAAAATCACAGCTAACACCCACAACTTATCATAGATTAGTCGTAATGTGTAGAAACTGATGTTGTAACTCAAATCGCAGATAAATGAGAGAATTGTGAACTAAATTAATGTATTTTATTCTTTTAGCGCGGTTGTATTTTACAAATACCCCCGCTTGTCACAACCCCCAACTAGCGAATTGCTAGTCCCAAGCAATACAACAAAAATAAAAAAAGCTAACTACTACTACAACAACTAAAATAGACATAAAAAAACTAAAGAAAACTAATCTAATTAGAAAGAGACACTACCTAACTCACTTTCGCAGGAATCGCGGTTACATTTAGCAAATGCAACAAGCCGTTAAACCCCTAGGTTCCCCTAGTGGACGAGTGTTGTCTCGTGAGGGTTTGCAGTGAATATACCCACAAAATTCTCAATTTTTAAGATCAAAAAGATATAGAAAAACTTATAAACATTTCTTCCTATTTGGCTATCAATTTAGCTCTACAAAACATATCAACCTCATACAAACCATGAAGAAATCCACATGTTCCTCCTGTCACCGAGATAAATATACATATGCAGTCCATCCATGTATCCGTGTGTGTGAAGATAACAGCTATACGTCCAACTTTATTTTAGAGTTGTTTAGACTATCATACTCTTGGAATTCGTAGTTTCAACTCAATTCTCACATGGGTTTGCACTCAAAAACAAACATCTCACAGAAACTGGTTTAATAATGATCGCTCATGGTGTGAAAGCTTTAATAAGAGTGATGTTCTGGCTACTAGTGTTTCACACCTAACTCGATAAAGGACGAACATTTAGAGTGTATAGTCTCATGAGAGGAATACTACTTACTAGAGGAGCGAAATACCATGGATACTCAAATTACACGTTCATGTTCAAACCAAGTTGTTAAAAATCATTAAGACTTTGACTTTTCAGCTTTTATTTAGTAGGATAGAGATAAGAGGGGCAAGAATTGCACATCCTTAACATGTGATAGAGACTAATTTATTTCTTCTTTATTCCAACCATCCTCTATTCTCATATACGTTTATTTCTTTTTACTCCTCCTACCTTCCTTTCTTTCTTTTTTCTCTTTTTTATTATTATATATATATCCAACGTCTCCTTGCATATTTTTTTTTAACCTAAGTAACGTCCTTCCCACAACTACTCCCTTCTCGTTACATACTTCAATAATTTTGATCACATTAGATGTGCAATCGAGTTTATAGAGGTTAAAGTATCAGATGAAGGGTTTTAGGCTTTCATATTGGCAAGATTTGATTGGCGTGGGGTTAAGAGTTTCTTAGATGTTGATACAGGTATATGAAAAAGGTAAGGAATGAATAACGATGGCTTAAATCATTTTTCTTAACTTCTAAGTTTTAGCACTTCAGTGTTCATTGAGTTTAGTTGGTAGATCCTGAACGTTCTCCTCTAATAAACAGCCTAGATGAAGAATTTGAGACTATTCAACGAATTTAAAATATATTCAAAAAGAACAATTCGAATTTATTGTGATAAGTCCCTCAGAATTGAAGTTTGGGCTCAAAAGCTCACTAAGGGTCATTAGTTTCCACTATTTACTCAAAGCATAACAGTCGTATTAACTCTTATTTCAGTTTTCAGCATAGCTATTAACGCGTGCAAATGGATGTTGGATACAAGACTGGTCAACATATGCATTCGTCTTAGTGACATTAGAAAAACGCGTGAATGTAATTCATAAAAAGATGAGATTAACATGAATGTATCATTGCTGGATAACAGCTAAATAAGAGAGAATATTTAAAAGTATTCCACCGATAAAGTTCAAAAATTTTGTTAATAGTTTGAAACTTTTTTTATTAGTTTTTTTTTACTTTAATAAAAATGGAGATTGTATGATGTTTACAATAGAAAGAGCAATCCAGATTGCTAAATAACTAATATGCACAGGTGACTATCTATCTATATTCCACCCCCAACTGAAAATAGCGATGACCTCAGAAGTTGATTTTCAAAAAAATAAATAGAGATATAGCACCTGAAATAGCATCAAGAACTGCAAGCGTAACAATCTGTAAAGAAACATACACTCTCCAAGCAACCAAGATCAAACAAAAGATATACAAAGGTAAAATAAGCATTTGATCTATAAATAATAACAAAAATATCACTGGAAAGATAAGACAATACAAATGACAGAACAGTGATAAAATGTAACCAAACCAAAACAACCACCAAAGCCAAATATACACATATAACACCACAGAACTACAATCCAAAAGACATAAGAGAAGAGCAGAGAGATAGAAATAAGAAAAAAAAAATACAACAAAACTCTCCAAACACTCCCAACAACAAAATCTAAACATCATCCGCGACATCTAATAATATCTCTATCGGCGCAGCGGGGATATCCTCAACTCCACCCTCAGCAACAGTACTAGCCGTCGCCGGGTCACTCTCAGTCATGACTGGAGGTGGTGGAAGTGGGGGCTCCACAGAAGGTGGTGCCGCTGAGGACGATGGTGCAGCAGGATCAGCAGGTGGCGGTGCGGGATCAGCTGTGGATGGATCGACAGTAGTATGTGCAGCAGGGGGAGTAGTAGTAGATGGGGGAGTACGTAATGACTGGTCAACCCCCAACTGAATAAGAATGGCCTCGAGCAATGTCGTCATGTGGTCCACTCGACCCTCGAGTCTGATCTGAGCCTCTCTCTCCTCCAGTAATAACTCATGAACAGTCGGAAGAGGCACGGATGACGAAGACTCTCCCTGGGCCTAAGTTTGAGCCTGAGATCGCTGTCTCAGCTCAAACTGTGCATCCTCCACCAGAGGATCAACCTCCTCATCAGAATCAAGCTCCTCAGCCTTTGTCGGCGTCCCTGAAGCTGCACCCTCAGTATCGGTGTCATCACCTCTCCTCCTCTTCTGACCAACTTTTGCTTTCCCTTTCCCCTTCCTTTTCCTTCTCTGAGCATCAGATCGGCGAGAAGCTGTCTCGCCAAATCGACTACGAGCCTGAGAAGTCGCATCATCAGGTAAGGAAAGGAGGCCAGCCTGCTCAATCACCCAGTGAATGGCCCAAGCACATTTCAGGTGCTTCTTGGCAGCAATGTAGCGAGTGGGGTGCCTCATAAAGTCGATGTACAAGCGAGGCAAACAGACCGGCAACCCCGTCCCTATGGCATATAAAATATGGGCATACCAGGCTGCAACCTTCTCCCGGTAGGAGGTAACCAAAAGACAGTTGCTGAGAGCAAGGTGGAGCATGTGATAATTATCGGTCAGATAAACGTCGGCAATAAGGGCTATACCATCCCAGCTCGGTAATGCACCCCCGGTAAGCTCTCGGATAACAGCAGTCGGTGAGAGCACTGGCGTACCAGCACGGTGTGGGCATACACAGTCAGGCACCTCCGGGACTCCTAGAGCAGCTGAGACGGTGGCTGGACTGAAAACTATCTCCCGACCGCGAAAGAATGATCGTAAAGTGAATGCGGCATCTGGATCTCTAATCATCGTCGCACAAGCTGCGCGGATCCATGAAAGATTCACTCTCTTTGCCTGAGAGAACAAATCATACCAATGTGGCATGGCTTGGATGCAGGCAAGATACCAGGGAGTAGTGAGCCATATCGTTTTAAGTGGTCGCTCAATCATGACCTTTCTGGACTGGAAATAGCGTGTGAACCACTGGCGGTCGGGGGTGTGCCGGAAGCCGTGGTGCGGGACCGGGTCAGGAATGGCGAGGTCAAAGGGCTTCTCCCTGTGATACCCTGTAATAGGGTTCATTGTGAAGATCCTGAAATGGAAAAAGAAAAGAAAACGATAATTAAAAACAGGAATTGAAAAGAAAACAAAGAAACTGCCAGAGTTCGAGCGATCGAACTTTAATCGATTGATCGAACAACGCAAAACGTCGATCGCTCGAATTCTCTCGATCGATCGAACAACTCGAATCGGCGATCGCTCGAATCCGCTCGATCGATCGAGCACAGAGAAGCGGCAGCAACAAGAAACACGATCGGAAAAGAAAGGAACTCAAAGAAACAAGATACAAAACTAAAAGATAGATGGTCAAAAGACCAATGGGGGCATCCCCATTAAATTTGCACGAAAATGGAAAGAGGGGGTAGCTCATAGCCTTACCTCGGGATATGTGTGCAGAGGGAGCGATGGTGATGAAGAAGATGATTCAGGGATGAGGGGTGGGACCCGGAGCCTTCAAAAATGGTGTGGATAATAGGGGGTTTGATGAGAATTACCCCAACTATCCGCTATCGCCAATCGCTCGAAGGTGAGGGAGATGAAGAGAACTGATGAAGTGTACGCTGGAAGCCTCGTTTAAATACAAGTCTCGATCGATCGAGATGTGTTCGAGCGATCGAACATTCGATCGATTGAGATGTTTCAAGCGCTCGAGAAAGTGATACGTTCGATCGATTGAGAAACTTTCGATCGATCGAACCTAGATGTTCCAAAACTTCACAGAATGGAAAAAAAATAAGTACCCCCACTGACCCAAGTTATTTTGGACATACAGGAAATGATAAAAAAAACAATGCATTGACAGGACATGTAAGCCAAAAACTCATCTTCATAATAGAAAATTGCAATTTTTATTTAAATAAGCCTTTATAATAGCATTCATATTGCAACATTATTGCCCCCACTGGTGTTTAAGGCCTTATTCACTAAAGAAAACGAAAATAAAACTAGAACTAATAATATTTTTGTCTAGGATTACACTTCAATTGCTAAAATACTAATGAAAAGACAAAGCACAATTGAAGTGGGACACTAATCATCTAGCAAGAAGATTCCTTCTTCCACCATTGCTTCATTCCCCGCTAAATCTTCACATGTGGAGTCCAAACAGGATGATTTCCTTTCCCAGAACAGTCAAAAAGCAGCCAGGACATCATCGAGCAAGTCTGAACTCTCTAAGGAATTGAAAGCTCATGCAAGAGGTGATCCCATTGGAGATACGGATAACGGAGTGGAATTGTGCAACGGACTTTCCTCTTGCGGTGGAGTGTCTGGGGACCTTATGTATGGTCCAAAGCCATGAAAAAGTTGATGTGGCAAGAAGAACGGTGGTACCAGTGGATGCATAGTGACAATCCTGACAAGGGAAAAACCAGATGAAAACAACAAAAAGAAAAAAGAATTAAATAAGTACTAAAAGAAACGACAACAGAAAGAAATAACTAAATAAAGAAAACAAGATAAAGACAAGTGACAACGAATTAACCTCACTATTGGCATGAGACACCCATGTGTACTAGCAGGAAGTGGGAACTGAAGCCGAAACAGCAAATAGCTCAGGTGCACATAAATGTAAGGAACCACTGCGATAACAAGGAAGTCATCAACAAAGGTGAAAACAGCGTTGTGGCGTTCGGGCACCACATCTTGGAGGTCCTCTTCTTCCCATGGCTCCCACATGGAATCATTCTCCCATTGCTCCAATAGTGCGTCATCCACTTCTCCAATAGTGTACCCTTCAGGTTCTCCTTCTTCTCCAGAGAGATCCATGTGCTCGAAGGGGTTAATTTGGAGGAGAGCAGGATCATAAGGAATGTATCCATAGGTTAGGTCCACCACATCATCTGCCCCTGGTCCTTGGTAAGGAGATAAGCAGAATGCTATCTCGTCAACAGTCCAAGGCGGGTTCTGGTATTCAGAATTAGCCCATGACCCTATAGAATGGATATCATCATCTCTCATCTTGAAACGCCTGCATAGGAGAGATAATATGAAACAGCAGATTAGAAACGAAATCACTTGTAAAAAAAGATAGACAGAATCAAAGATTGAAAAACATCAAAAGTAAAGATATACAACAACAACGTGAAGAAACGCTTAACGTTTGAGATCAAGAGTAGTTGGGTTCATCCAGTTGGATGAACTCAGCCTCTGTTTGGAAATTCTCCAAGAACGATTTTAGCCTTTGGCCATTGACCTTGAAAACTGCATCGTTCTTGGGGTTTATCAGCTCAACCGCCCCATGTGGAAAGACAGATTTAACTGTGAATGGTCCTGTCCACCGGGATCGGAGTTTGCCTGGGAAGAGGTGGAGGCGAGAGTCGTACAGTAAGACTTTCTGCCCCGGCTCGAATGATTTACGATAAATTGTTCTATCGTGGCGAGCCTTCAACCTTTCCTTATGTAATCGAGCATTGTCGTATGCATCTCGACGTATTTCCTCCAATTCAGCCAATTAGAGTTTTCGAAGATGCCCTCCCTCTTTAATATCAAAGTTCAATGAGCGTGTTGCCCAATAAGCTTTGTGTTCAATTTCGACAGGGAGGTGACATGCTTTACCGTAAACTAGCCTATACGGAGACATTCCCAAATTCATTTTGAAAGCCGTGCGGTAAGCCCATAATGCATCAGTCAGTTTGTAAGCCCAATCCTTCCTGTTGAAACTAACCGTCTTTTTGAGAATATGTTTGATTTCTCGGTTAGCTAACTCTGCTTGCCTATTTGTGTACGGATGGTAGGCAAGAGCGATTTTGTGGCTGACCCCATATTTCTTAAGTAGTGACTCCAAAGGCCTATTGTAGAAATGCTTGCCCTGGTCACTTATTAGGGCTTTTGGGGTTCCAAAATGCGATAGAATGTGTTCCTTAAGAAAGGACATCACTGTTTTGTGGTCATTGCGTCTTGTTGGTATTGCTTCCACCCATTTTGACACATACTCCACAGCTAGGAGTATGTATTCACAGTTATTTGATTTAGGGAACGGGCCCATGAAGTCTATGCCCCAATAATCGAATATTTCAATCGTGATAATGGGGGTTAAGGGCATGGAGTTCCTTTTTGAAATTGTGCCAAGCTGTTGACAGCATTGGCATGTTTTGCAGAAAGCGTTGGCATCTTTAAACAGGGTGGGTCAGTAGAAACCGCTATGTAGAACTTTTTGCGCGGTCTTTTATGATGCGAAATGGCCACCGCATGCCTCAGAATGGCATGATGCTAAAATGACGGTTATATCCTCATTTGGAACGCAACGTCTAATGACCTGATCAGCACAATACTTGAATAGGTACGGATCATCGAAGAAGAAATGACGTGCGAATGAGAAGAACCGCTTCCTATCTAGTTTGGACCAATGACTTGGGGTTTCTCCTGTGGCAAGATAATTTACTATATCAGCATACCAGGGCAAACCCACAACAGTCATTAGCTGTTCGTCTGGGAATTCGTCTTTTATCGGTGTGGGTTCAGTGTTGTCAACAAAAGTTAACCGAGATAAATGGTCGGCGACCACATTCTCTACTCCCTTTTTATCTTTGATCTTTATATCGAATTCTTGGAGTAGGAGTATCCAACGGATGAGCCTTTGTTTTGCATCTTTTTTAGACAGCAGGTACTAGAGAGCCGAATGGTCCGTAAAACAGACGATTGGAGACCCTATCAAATATGACCTGAACTTGTCCAAAGCGAATACTATTGCCAGGAGCTCTTTTTTAGTAGTTGTATAGTTCATTTGAGCCACGTTAAGTGTTCGACTGGCATAGTAAATCACGTAAGGCTTGTTATCCTTCTTCTGTCCTAGGACTGCACCAATGGCGTAATCACTAGCGTCGCACATTAGCTCGAAAGGCAAACCCCAATCGGGTGCCTGGATTATCGGTGCGGAGGTAAGGTGTTCCTTTAGTGTGTCAAAAGATGTTTGATAGTTATCCGACCACTCGAAAGGTGCGTCTTTGACTAAGAGTTGACACAATGGTCGGGAAATTACACTAAAGTTTTGGATAAAGCGACGATAAAATCCCGCATGCCCCAGAAAAGATCGAATGTCTCTGACGGTACGAGGGACAGGTAAATTTGAGATTATATCAATTTTAGCTTTATCAACCTGGATACCTTTATCAGAAATGATGTGGCCGAGGACAATTCCCTTGGTCACCATGAAGTGACACTTTTCCCAATTTAGTACTAGGTGTTTGTCCTCGCATCTTGCTAGCACACGTTCAAGGTTGTCTAAGCAATTTTCGAAACTATGACCGAACATAGAAAAGTCGTCCATAAAGACTTCGAGTATTTATTCGACCATGTCGCTGAATATGCTTAACATGCACCGCTGAAAGGTAGTAGGTGCATTGCATAAGCCGAATGGCATACGACGGTAAGCGAAAGTACCGAATGGACACGTGAACGTAGTCTTCTCCTGATCTTCAGGAGCGATTTCAATTTGGTTATACCCACTGTATCCATCCAAGAAGCAGTAGTACTTATGACCCGCTACTCGTTCTAGCATTTGATCCATGAAAGGTAAGGGAAAATGGTCTTTTCGGGTCACGGTGTTTAGTTTTCGGTAATCAATACACATCCTCCATCCAGTGGGAATGCGTGTTGATACTAATTCACCAACTTTATTTGGTATGACCGTTATGCCTGCCTTCTTTGGCACTACTTGGGTTGGACTAACCCAAAGACTGTCAGATATTGGATATATGATCCCAACATCAAGTAGTTTTAGCACTTCCTTTTCGACTACTTCTTGCATGTTGGGATTCAGACGCCTTTGCATTTGTCGCGAAGGTTTAGCATCTTCCTCCAAATATATCTTATGGGTGCACACAGATGGGCTTATGCCTTTGAGGTCGGCAATAGTCCATCCTAATGCTCCCTTATGTTGTTTTAACACCTTGATTAACCTATCCTCTTGTTCAGAATTTAAAATAGAGGAGATCATGACAGGATAAGTCTTCTCAGTCCCTAAGAACATGTATTTGAGCTCTTTTGGAAGCTCCTTTAATTCTAATTCGGGAAACTGCATGTTCGAGGGCATGACTAGCTTTGTTTTAGGAGGCAGTGGTTCATATGGTGTTACCCACATGCATTCAGCTCTATCCTTCTCTAGTGTATCCATCATGAGGCAAGTATGATTTAAAGCAGCATCCAATGGAGTAGACTCTTTAGGTTGATAGATAGCATCAAATTGTGACACCACTACCTCCACAGGATCTTTGTAATCAACAAAATTGGCCTCATCTTCTATGATCGTGTTGATGTAATTCACTTCCTCCTCATCATCGTATTCTTTAGGTCGGGGATTTGAGAAAATTTTGACATTTAATGTCATATTCTCGAATACGATAGTCATTATACCACTTCTCACTTTTATTGTGGCATCTATTGTGTTTAGGAACGGACGTCCAAAAATGACCAGGATTTATAAGCCTGGGTTGGACACAGGTTCAGTGTCTAGGATGACAAAATCGACCGGGAAGACAAATGAGTCTATTTGAACAAGGACGTCTTCCAGAACTCCTCTTGGTATTTAACAGACCTATCTACCAATTGCAATGCAACTCGGGTGGGTTTGTATTCACATAACCCTAGTTGTTTATAAACCGAATATGGCAGAAGGTTTACGCTGCTCCTAGGTCGAGGAGTGCGTTGTCTATCTTCTGATTCCCAATTTGATATGAGACAATGGGAGTGCCAGGGTCTTTGAGTTTAGGAGGCAATTCATTTTGGATAATTGCACTTGCTTGGCAAGCGACGTAAGCGTGTTTCCTCACACTTTGCCTCCTTTTGACCGTACATAAGTCTTTGAGATACTTAGCGTAGGCCGGCACTTGTTTTATAGCATCAAGGAGTGGGAGATTGCTTTTAACTTGTTTGAACAATTCCAAGAACTCCTTATTCTTTGCCTCATTTTTGGGTTTCTTTAACCTTTGAGGATACGGCGCTGGGAAAGGGCATTTTGGTACTTCATCATTAATGGGTTCCTTTTCGGGCCTTCTCTCAACTTCTTCCATTTCTTTAGGAGCTTTACTATTCGTTTATAATGGTTCTTTACTAGTAGTGGGCTCCTCTTCTTGAGTAGAAGGTTTATTTGTATTGACCACTTCGTCCTTCTCATATTCTTCGGGGGTAGAGGTAGGCATATTTTTCCCTATAATCTTGCCGCTTCTCAGAGTCGTCACGGCTTTTGCTTGTTTGTGATTCGGGGGACCGTTATTGTATCCCTTAGGGTTTTGAAGTGGTTGGGCAGGAAATGTTCCGCCCGATCCCTCTTGACGTGCATCCATTCTATCTAACGTCGCAGACATTTTACTCATCATTTGAATTAATTGTTGAGTTAGGTTGACATTAGAGAGAGGATCTTCCTCTTGCACCTTTTTGTGTGGTGGCACGTACACATTAGAATGTTGATTATTGGAGGGTTGCACTTGATTGTAATTATTAAATCTATTTTGATTGTATGGCTGGGACTGCCTATTGAATTGCCCTTGATATTGGTTATTGTTATAGGGCTGTTGTTGTTGATGTTGATTTTGGGTCCCAGCATCATTTTTCCAGTCAAAGCCAGGGTGATTCCAACGGTTGTTAGTATTTTGCAAATTATTATTGTTATAGGAATTCCCTGCCCCCCTATACCCTTGCATGGCATTCATTTCCATGGGGGGTTGTTCTTGAAAATACGGTACATTAGGACAATACTGAGTAGTATGTCCCAACATATTACATGTGCCGCATGGTTCTTCCGGTAATTGCTGCCTTGAACTTCCTCCTCTCATGCCTAACTCTTCTACTTTCTTTGCTAGTTCTTCATATTTAGTCATGAGGTGATCTTCACTATTTAGATGGTATAGGCTTTTCTCTTCTACACAGGATATCTGTGAGCGTGAGACCTTGTCAGAATTTGACCATTCATGAGCATATTCAGCCAACCATTCGAAGTGGGCTTCAGCCTCTTCGGTGTTTTTACGGAGAAATGGTCCGGAACTCATAGTTTCTACCAACTTCTTCGTTTCACCATTCAATCCTTGATAAAAGAAGCTGATAGTTCGCCATTTCTCAAACCCATGGTGTGGGCACGAGAGAAGCAAATCTTTGAAACACTCCCATGTTTGAGTGAAGGTTTCATTGCTCTTTTGTTTATAGGAATTGATTTGACGTTGAATGTCTGTGGTCATGCGAGTAGGATAGAATTTCTTTAGAAATGCGGTGCTCATCGCATACCAGGTGAAGATTGAATTAGGTTTGAGGGAGTGGAGCCATGCCTTTGCTTTATCCTTCAAGGTGAAGGAAAACAACATTAGATGCGTCACCTCCCTAGGACAACTTTGTGAGAATGTTTTGCAAACATCCTCGAAGTCAGTGACATGTAGGTATGCCTTCTCACTTTCCATTCCATAAAAGGTGGGAAGTGGTTGGATCATCCCATTTCAAAATTGAAATTTGCCCATATGTGGTGGGATTCGAATGCAAGAGGGCGTAGGTGCATATTCTGGTTGCATGAGATCGCACAGAGGACGTAGCGCCTCATCATTTGGTACAACAACATTGTCACCATGTTCACTCTGATTATCATCCATTGATTCAGTTGGAGTGGCTACGGGATTAATGGAACTATCAGAGTCAGAAAGGTAAAAAGGATTTCCAAAAATTCCTTTAATGGAAGTCTTGGACATGAACTAGGAGAGTTCCTAAGATGAGTGTTTACCAACAGACTCTGAAAGAAAAGAAAAGAAAAACAGAAAGAGATGAAGAGAGATTGAGGTAACCTAAGTATTAACTCGTCGCCTTCCCCGGCAACGGCGCCAAAAACTTGACACGATTATTTTTCTGTGCGCTCTTGTGCAACACCCAAGTATAGGTGATCGTGCAAGTAGTAAACTGGATTAAGTCCAGGTCGATCCCACAGGGAAGGTTTAGAATTAAGTTACCTAGATTAAACTCTAAAAGAAAAGAAAGTTCAATGTTTTAAGAGAAGTGTAGAACACAAAGTTCTACAATTAACAACTATTAAAATTAAAAACAACTAAGTTAAATTAACTAACGATAACTATTTAACTGAAATGATATTTTAAAAGCGGTTTTTCTTAATAAAAGAAAGTGTTGGGATCACGTGAATCCACTGTGACCTAGCCGTCTACCATGCAATTGCAATTAAGCTCAATGGAGTACATCTTCTACAATATTCCGTACTTCTCTAAAGATCTAGAGTCAATAGCCCATTCATGACCGGGACTATATCATCTCAATTAAGTTTGAAATACATGAAAGCGGTTTAATTCAATAGTTAAGACTCGCTACAATGGTGTTAGCATTGAGGGTGGTTTGCAAAATATATTAAAAGAAAATGCCTTAAGGCCTTAAGTTCAAAGACTGCTTTGACAAACTGAGCATTTGGGGACAGTTTGATAACAACTCCTTAAAACAGAAAGTCTTGGAATAATGTATTAGATGTTCTCAAGAATCTGAGAGTTCGATCGATCGATGCGCTTTCGATCGATCGACAATCGTCTTCCCTCGATCGCTCTAAATATCTTAGAGCGATCGACTATGTTCCTGTCTCGATCGATCGAAATACCTCCGATCGATCGAACACAGATATTATTCTGGTGCATGGCAGAGGCCTAAAAATCACAATTTCATCGCGATTTCCCAACCTCGGACTACTCAGACATGGTCTGGAGTGTCCCAGATTCGTTCTTAACGTAAAACATCATTAAGGTGTCGTTTGGTTGTGAGTTTTTCATTAAAACTATGAAACTTACGATTTTAACGTATCTAACATGCAAATCAATACGAATAAACACTAAACTTGAATTATCAAAAATGCAGTATGTAAGTAAACAATCACTAAGTAACCTGTAACAAAGAACTTGTATATAAACTACGAGAATCCAATGCTAGCAATGTGTAACCTTGAGTAATAACCTACAAAACAATAAAAGTCTCTCCTTTGTCTATGAAAACTGATCAAAAAGCAAGTGGGGCGTCCTTCTGCACGCTTACAAAATGAGTTTTTATAATAAAAACCTAATGCTAGGGTTAAAAATCCCGTCTTTTGCTGCGTGCGTGTATTCTGCTAAAAGGCATGTTCGATCGATCGAAAACTCTCGATCGATTTAACTTCTGGATTATTCGATCGCTTGAGACAGGTTAGATCGATCGAACTCCCGATCGCTTGAGAGAACCTCGATCGATCGATCTTCAGTTTTCAACTTTGAATTGTCTTCATTAAAGCCAATCATTCCCTTTTTATCCTGCTCAATCAATTATTCACACAGCGACAATAATCTGCAAAAATCACAGCTAACACCCACAACTTATCATAGATTAGTCGTAATGTCTAGAAACTGATGATGTAACTCAAATCGCAGATAAATGAGAGAATTGTGAACTAAATTAATGTATTTTATTCTTTTAGCGCGGTTGTATTTTAAAAATACCCCCGCTTGTCAAGATGAACATTGTATAAACAAGCAAGTAGATAATGATCAATAGATGATATTCATGACGTGTTGAACTTGTAGTTTGGTGTTTCACTCATATATGATGACATTGGACATGGAAGAAGCTTCCTATCTCTTAAATGCTCACTAAAATGGTGGTTGGATGTATTGAATGTTGAAGTAAATAGGAGTAATGAAGTAGAAAACAAAGTTTGGAACTCACTTTTGTTTTGAAATCAAAGAAGAAAGCTTCTTTTCTCTCTATTCTAACCATATCTCTACAACTTTTTCTCCCAAAATTTTTCAATGCTTACATTTGGCACCCCCTAAATGAGAAATCAAGGGGGGTTTATATAGGCCAATTTGGGGTGGTTTGGGGTTTTAGAAGTGTTCCCATTGGTCCCAAACATCTGTGAACATAGAACTACGTCGTTTTGGTTTTCAATTAATCAAAATGAACTCCCAAGAAAAATTGCAAAAATACACTGTTCTGGAAGGGAGTCAGTGGCTCAGTGCCGCGGCGGCACTGCTCCTCAATCGTCTGGATAATCCTGTTTAGGCCCCCAGAGGTTCCAGTATTCGCGAAAAGGCCCTATTTCGTCCGAAATTCACAGAAAATGCTTACGAACTCCAAATTGAGGTTGTGATATACCATTGGAAATGTAATGGAGTCTATTTTTCATAAAAAATAAATCGGGGATAGGTCACTTTGAAAAGTTTAGCGATATTTGCGATAAAAGCCGATTTGATCGCCTTTTTCGCCTTCGAAAATTCATAATAAACTCGTTTTAAATTCAAAAATTATGTGTGATATACCGTTGGAAAGCTATTGATCTCTAGTATCCATGAAAAATATTTGAAAATTGTTATGGCGCTCCGGTTCTAAATTCAAATTCTGGTCAAACTGGTCAAACCTGAGATTCCCGGGAAGTTTTGGAAATCTCCGGGAGTTCCTAGGAGCTGACGTTTTCAATCGATTTTCTTTTAAAACTAATTTTAATACTCTTCTCATGATCTGGAATGATTCCGGCGAATTCGGACGATTTCGATCAAACCTGGTCAAACCATGGTCAAACCGGTCAATGGGGACTTTCCGGGAACTTTCGGGACTTCCGGGGGTCTCTAGGAGCTGACGATTTCATCCGATTTTACTTAAAAACTTATTTTATCATTTTTCTTATGATGTACCATGTTTCTAGAACTTTTGGTCCAAATCTGGGAGCTTTTGGGCTTTCAGGGGCATTTTGGTCATTCTGAGAGATAGAATTGGCTTCCAGGAGTCCTTTTGAGTCTTTTATGATCATTGTGAACCACCAAGCTATGGGTCTCCTAAATCTGATAGCCGACAAAATGGGGTGTCTACAGTTTGCCCCTCTTTAGCATGAACTTGCGAGGCAACGCATATCGCAAGCGAGTGCCAAACCTTTTGAAGAGACAGGAATTTTTGGAGGCTATAGATTTAGGATAAAAGCGTTGCAAAAGATGTAATGATGCTGAGGCCTAGTGCTGGTTGTGCTCTGCGTGAGCTACCTACATATCCCGAGGGAAATCAGACCAGGAAGTAGTTCAGGGCACAAAGGGATAAATCACACATGCATGTACACAACAATCAGGCAGATGCTATGCTATATGAGTGATATGCCATACGTGGATGTGATATGAATTGTGTCCTGAGTCCTATCGTGTCTAGTACAATGACCCTAGTATGAACAGATGCTGTGGGATGTGTCACTCCGAGTGGGCTGGTGTCGTGCTAGTGTTTGCGACTGTGATGTAGTGGATGACTCGGATAGGGACATCAAGGTTTTGAAGACTCTGGGTCTAGGGGCAAACTTCTGTGCTTTCCAAACGAGTGAGATAGATCAGATGCGCATTGTCTAGAAGATGACAGCTAAAGGTGACCGAGGGATCTTGTGATGAAAATGGACAGATGAGAAAGCTCATGATAATCGGGAGACACGGAGCCGTGGAAGGACGGTGCTTCATTTCCAAAATCTGGATGTGGGCGATGTTCTGATTGTTCCTGATGGCCGATTTTCGGGAGTCGGTTCCTCTTCTGCTACTTTCTGCTGGGGGTAGTGGGAACTAGTATCTTTCGGTATCTGTTCTCGGGGGATGACGTAGGGTTCTCGGGGAATCTCTCTTTTCTTGATCGGGAACCAGGACCCATCTCTAAATCTCTCACGGTTGATCAAATCTTTCGGCGCTCAATCCAAGAGGGCCGGTCAAGGCCTCCGGGAGCTGGTATCTGTCTGTTTCTGTCCTCGGGGTATGATGTAGGGTTCTTGGGGAATCTCTCTTTTCTTAATTGGGAACCAGGACCCATCTCTGAATCTCTCACGGTTGACCAAATCTTTCGGCGCTCAATCCAAGAGGACCGGTCAGGGCCTTCGGGAGCTGGTGTCTGTCTATTTCTGTCCTTGGGGGATGATGTAGGGTTCTCGGGGAATCTCTCTTTTCTTGATCGGGAACCAGGACCCATCTCTGAATCTCTCACGGTTGATCAAATCTTTCGGCGCTCAATCCAAGAGGGCCGGTCAGGGCCTCCGGGAGCTGGTATCTTTCGGTTTCTGTCCTCAGGGGGTGATGTAGGGTTCTCAGAGAATCTCTTTTCTTTTTATTTGGTGCATCAGCCAAAATCCAGGATTCGTTATCAGAACTCTCGTGCTTGATCAAAATTTGTGACGGTCGTCCCGAAGCAGCCGATTCGGATCTTTGGGAGTCGATTTTTCTCAATTTCTGCCTACTGGAGGTAGCCCTGACAACTTTTGGACTGTTGGGGGTAAAACCCTATAAATCTTGACCGAAATGGGCCATCGGGGCTGATCAGGGCCAAAATGGGCTAAAAAAGGCCAAAACGGGTAAAAATGGGGCAAAACGGAGCAAAACGAAGCAAAGCGGGGCCCGCAGGGAGCAGTGCTGCAGCGGCACTTGGCCACTGCGGCGGGGCAATTGGCAAGTGTCGTGGCAGTACTCGGTGGCCAGACTCCATTTGTGTATATCTCAGGTTTTTGAGCTTTTCAAGCTCATTCTTGGCCGAATTGTGCTATCAAGTATCCGAATAATCCATGCCTAGATTAGACGGATTATACCACAACCCTAGTTTAGTGTGGGATAATTCGTGCTAACCGAAGATGGATTATGTTGGTGCTTGAACCATAGATATTTTCTTGACGGAGGAATTTGGCTTGTAGCTACAATTCCCCATTATCATCCAACTTAATAAGCTAAAGTAATTCGTAAATACCCTTATTATGAAGCTAGTGGTGGATTTGCAATCCTAGGTTCTCTAAATATATTTATAAAAACAACTTTTAATTGCTTTCATAATTTAGATTTAATTTCATTAGTTTCAATAGTTAATTAAAATTCAAATCAAAATCTCGTTTTCATAATTAATTGGATTTAGGTTTTAAAATTAAAGTGCGTAGTATTCAATCTCTGTGGGTTCGACCTTTACTTCTACACTGCAAATCTTTAGAAAAGTAAAGTATACTTTTATATCTTGATTCTGACAACATCAGTGAGCTTCCTCACTCCTTTGTCCAAAATCGTGAGCTTCTTCATTTATCGTGAGCTTTCTCACTTATCGTGAGATTCCTCACTCATTTATCAAAAATCATGAGCTTTCTCACTTATCATGAGCTTTCTAACTTATCGTGATCTTCCTCACACCTTTGTCCAAAATTGTGAGCTTTCTCACTTATCGTGAGCTTCTTCACTCATTCGTCCAAAATCGTGATCTTTCTCACTTATAATGTGCTTCCTCACTCCTTCGTCCAAAATCGTGAGCTTTCTCATTAATCGTGAGCTTCCTCACTCCTTTGTTAAAAATCGTGAGCATTCTCTCTTATCGTGAGATTCATCACTCCTTCGTCCAAAACCGTGAGCGTTCTCACTTATCGTGAGATTCCTCACTCCTTTGTCCAAAATCGTGAGCTTTCTCACTCATCGTGAGCTTCCTCACTCCTTTCTCCAAATCCGTGAGCTTTCTCAATTATCGTGAGCTTCCTCACTCCTTTGTCCAAAATCGTGAACTTTCACACTTATCGTGAGCTTCCTCACTCCTTTGTCGAAAATCGTGAGCTTTCTCACTTATCGTGAGCTTCTTCACTTATCATGAGCTTCCTCACTTATCGCGAGTTTCCTCGTTTATAGTGAGCTTCCTCGCTTATTGTGAGCTTCCTCATTCCTTTATCCAAAATCGTGAGATTCTTCATTTAACGTGAGCTTTCTCACTTATCGTGAGATCCTCATTCCTTTGTCCAAAATCATGAGCTTTTTCACTTATCGTGAGCTTCCTCACACCTTTGTCCAAAATCGTGAGCTTTCTTACTTATCGTGAACTTCCTCACTCCTTTGTCCAAAATTGTGAGCTTTCTCACTTATCATCAGCTTTCTCACTCCTTCATACAAAATCTTGTGCTTTCTCACTTATCATGAGCTTCCTCACAACTTTGTTAAAAATCGTGAGCTATCTTTCTTATCGTGAGCTTCCTCACTCCTTCATCCAAAATCGTGAGCTTTCTCACTTATCGTGAGCTTCCTCACTCCTTTGTCCAAAATTAAGAGCTTTCTCACTTATCGTGAGCTTCCTCACTCGTTTGTCCAAAACCGTGAGCTTTTTCAATTATCGTGGGCTTTCTCACTTATCGTGAGCTTCCTCACTCCTTCGTCCAAAATTGTGAGATTTCTCACTTATCATGTGCTATCATGTGCTTCCTCACTCCTTCGTCCAAAATCGTGAGCTGTCTCACTCCTTTGTTAAAAATCGTGAGCATTCTCTCTTATCGTGAGCTTCATCACTCCTTCATCCGAAACTGTGAGCTTTATCACTTATCGTGAGCTTCCTCACTTCTTTGTCCAAAAGCGTGAGCTTTCTCACTTATCGTGAGATTCCTCACTTCTTTCTCCAAAACTGGGAGTTTTTTCAATTATCGTGAGCTTCCTCACTACTTTATCCTAAATCGTGAGCTTTTTCACTTATCGTGAGCTTTCTCACTTATCGTGAGCTTCTTCACTTATCATGAGCTTCCTCACTTATCGTGAGCTTCTTCTCTTATCGGGAGCTTCCTTAATACTTTGTCCAAAATCGTGAGCTTCTTCATTTAACGTGAGCTTTCTCACTTATCATGAGATTCCTCATTCCTTTGTCCAAAATCAAGAGCTTTCTCACTTATCGTGAGCTTCCTCACACCTTTGTCAAAAATCTTGAGCTTTCTCACTTATCGTGAACTTCCTCACTCCTTTGTCCAAAATCGTGTGCTTTCTCACTTATCGTGAGCTTCCTCACTCCTTTGTTAAAAATCGTGAGCTTTCTTTCTTATGGAGAGCTTCCTCACTCCATCGTCCAAAACCGTGAGCTTTCTCACTTATCGTGAGCTTTCTCACTCCTTTGTCCAAAATCAAGAGCTTTCTCACTTATCGTGAGCTTCCTCACTCGTTTGTCCAAAACCGTGAGCTTTCTCAATACTCGTAGGCTTCCTCACTCCTTTATCCAAAATCGTGAGCTTTCTCACTTATCGTGAGCTTCCTCACTCCTTTGTCTAATATCGTGAGCTTTCTCAATAATCCTGAGCTTATTCTCCCTTTTGTCCAAAATTGTGAGCTTTCTAACTTGTCGTGAGCTTTCTCACTTATCGTGAGCTTCCTCACTCCTTTGACTAAAATCGTGAGCTTTCTCACTTATCGTGAGCTTCATCACTCCTTTGTCCAAAATCGTGAGCTTTCTCAATTATCATGAGCTTCCTCACTTTTTCGTCCAAAATCGTGAGCTTTCTCACTTATCGTGAGCTTTCTCACTTACCATGAGATTCCTTACTTATCGTGAGCTTCCTCTCTTATCGTGAGCTTCCTTACTACTTTGTCCAAATCGTGAGCTTCTTTATTTAACGTGAGCTTTCTCACTTATCGTGAGATTCCTCATTCCTTTGTCCAAAATAAAGATCTTTCTCACTTATCGTGAGCTTCCTCACTCGTTTGTCCAAAACCGTGAGCTTTCTCAATACTCGTGGGCTTCCTCACTCCTTAATCCAAAATCGTGAGCTTTCTCACTTATCGTGAGCTTCCTCACTCCTTTGTCTAATATCGTGAGCTTTCTCAATAATCCTTAGCTTCTTCTCCCTTTTGTCCAAAATCCTGAGCTTTCTAACTTGTCGTGAGCTTTCTCACTTATCGTAAGCTTCCTCACTCCTTTGACTAAAATCGTGAGCTTTCTCACTTATCGTGAGCTTCATCACTCCTTTGTCCAAAATCGTGAGCTTTCTCAATTATCATGAGCTTCCTCACTCCTTCGTCCAAAATTGTGAGCTTTCTCACTTATCGTGAGCTTCCTCAGTCCTTTGTTAAAAATTGTGAGCTTTCTCACTTATCGTGAGCTTCCTCACTCCTTAATCCAAAATCGTGAGCTTTCTCACTTATCGTGAGCTTCCTCACTCCCTTTTCCAAAATCAAGAGCTTTCTCACTTATCATGAGCTTCCTCACTCCTTTGTCCAAAATCGTGAGCATTCTCAATCATCGTGGGCTTCCTCATTCCTTTGTCAAAAATCGTGACCTTTCTCACTTATCGTGAGGTTCCTCTTTCCTTTGTCCAAAACTGTGAGCTTTCTCAATTATCTTGAGCTTTCTCACTCTTTCCTCCAAAATCGTGATCTTTCTAACTAGTCGTTAGCTTTCTCACTTATCGTGAGCTTCCTCACTCCTTTGTCCAAAACCGTGAGCATTCTCAATCATCGTGGGCTTCCTCACTCCTTTGTCCAAAATCGTGAGCTTTCTCACTTATCCTGAGCATCCTCGCTCCTTTATCCAAAACCGTGAGCTTTCTCAATTATCTTGAACTTCCTCGCTCATTTATCCAAAATCGTGAGCTTTCTAACTTGTCATGAGCTTTCTCACTTATCGTGAGCTTCTTCACTCCTTTGTCTAAAATCGTGAGCTTTCTCAATTATCGTGAGCTTCCTCACTCCTTTGTCCAAAATCGTGAGCTTTCTCATTTATCGTGAGCTTCCTCACTTGTTTGTCCAAAACCGTGAGCATTCTCAATTATCTTAAGCTTCCTCACTCTTTGTCCAAAATTGTGAGCTTTGTAACTTGTCGTGAGCTTTCTCACTTATCATGAGATTCCTCGCTTATTGTGAGCTTCCTCGCTTATCGTGAGCTTCCTCACTCCTTTGTCCAAAATCGTGAGCTTTCTCACTTATCGTGAGATTCCTCACTCATTTATCAAAAATCATGAGCTTTCTCACTTATCATGATCTTTCTAACTTATCGTGATCTTCCTCACACCTTTGTGCAATATTGTAAGCTTTCTCACTTATAGTGAGCTTCCTCACTCCTTCGTCAAAAATCGTGAGCTTTTTCACTTATCATATGCTTCCTCACTCCTTCGTCCAAAATCGTGAGCTTTATCACTAAGTGTGAGCTTCCTCACTCCTTTGTTAAAAATCGTGAGCATTCTTTCTTATCGTGAGCTTCATCACTCCTTCGTCCGAAACTGTGAGCTTGCTCACTTATCGTGAGCTTCCACACTCCGTTGTCCAAAATCTTTAGCTTTCTCACTTGTCGTGAGATTCCTCCCTTCTTTCTCCAAAACCGTGACCTTTCTCAATTATCGTGAACTTCCTCAGTCCTTTATCCTAAATCGTAAGCTTCTCACTTATCGTGAGCTTTCTCATTTATCTTGAGCTTCCTCACTTATCGTGAGCTTCCTCTCTTATCGTGAGCTTCCTTACTACTTTGTCCAAAATCGTGAGCTTCTTCATTTAACGTGAGCTTTCTTACTTATCGTGAGATTCCTTATTCCTTTATCCAAAATCAAGATCTTTCTCACATATCGTGAGCTTCCTCACACCTTTGTCCAAAATCGTGAGCTTTCTCACTTATCATGAACTTCCTCACTCCTTTGTCCAAAATTGTGAGCTTTCTCACTTACCATGAGATTCCTCACTCCTTCATCCAAATCTTGTGCTTTCTCACTTATTGTGAGCTTCCTCACTCCTTTGTTAAAAATCATGAGCTTTCTTTCTTAACGTGAGCTTCCTCACTCCTTCGTCCAAAACCGTGAGCTTTCTCACTTATCGTGAGTTTCCTCACTCCTTTGTCCAAAATCAAGAGCTTTCTGACTTATCGTGAGCTTCCTCACTCCTTTGTCCAAAATCGTGACCTTTCTCACTTATCGTGAGCTTCCTCACTCCTTTGTCTAATACCGTGAGCTTTCTCAATTATCTTGAGCTTCCTCTCTCTTTTGTCCAAAATCGTGAGCTTTCTCACTTATCGTGAGCTTCCTCACTCCTTGGTCTAATACCGTGAGCTTTCTCAATAATCTTGAGCTTCCTCTATCTTTTGTCCAAAATCGTGAGCTTTCTAACTTGTCGTGAGCTTTCTCACTTATCGTGAGCTTCTCACTCCTTTGACTAAAATCGTGAGCTTTCTCACTTATCGTGAGCTTCATCTCTCCTTTGTCCAAAATCGTGAGCTTTCTCAATTATAATGATCTTCCTCACTCCTTCGTCCAAAATCGTGAGCTTTCTCACTTATCGTGAGCTTGCTCACTCCTTTGTTGAAATTATGAGCTTTCTCACTTATCGTGAGCTTCCTCACTCCTTAATCCAAAATCGTTAGCTTTCTCACTTATCGTGAGCTTCCTCACTCCTTTTTCCAAAATCAAGAGCTTTCTCACTTATCGTGAGTTTCCTCACTCCTTTGTCCAAAATCGTGAGCTTTCTCAATCATCGTGGGATTCCTCACTCCTTTGTCAAAAATTGTGAGCTTTCTCACTTATCGTGAGCTTCCTCACTCCTTTGTCCAAAACCGTGAGCTTTCTCAATTAACTTGATCTTCCTCACTTTTTTGTCCAAAATCGTGAGCTTTCTAACTTGTCATTAGCTTTCTCACTTATCGTGAGCTTCCTCACTCCTTTGTCCAAAACCGTGAGCATTCTCAATCATCGTGGGCTTCCTCACTCCTTTGTCCAAAATCGTGAGCTTTCTCACTTATCGTGAGAATCCTCGCTCCTTTATCCAAAACCGTGAGCTTTCTCAATTATCTTGAACTTCCTCGCTCTTTTGTCCAAAATCGTGAGCTTTCTAACTTGTCGTGAGTTTTCTCACTTATCGTGAGCTTCTTCACTCCTTTGTCCAAAATCGTGAGCTTTCTCAATTATCGTGAGCTTCCTTACTCCTTTGTCCAAAATCGTGAGCTTTCTCACTTATCGTGAGCTTCCTCACTTCTTTGTCCAAAACCATGAGCATTCTCAATTATCTTAAGCTTCCTCACTCTTTGTCCAAAATTGTGAGCTTTGTAACTTATCGTAAGCTTTCTCACTTATCGTGAGATTCCTCGCTTATTGTCAGCTTCCTCGCTTATCGTGAGCTTCTCACTCCTTTGTCCAAAATCGTGAGCTTCTTCATTTATCGTGAGCTTTCTCACTTATCGTGAGATTCCTCACTCCTTTGTCCAAAATCATGAGCTTTCTCACTTATCATGAGCTTTCTCACTTATCGTTATCTTCCTCACACCTTTGTCCAAAATCGTGAGCTTTTTCACTTATCGTGAGCTTCCTCACTCCTTCGTCCAAAATCGTGAGCTTTCTCACTTATCATGTGCTTCCTCACTCCTTCGTCCAAAATCGTGAGCTTTCTCACTAATTGTGAGCTTCCTCACTCATTTGTTAAAAATCGTGAGCATTCATTCTTATCGTGAGCTTCATCACTCCTTCGTCCGAAACTGTGAGCTTTCTCACTTATCGTGAGCTTCCTCACTCCGTTGTCCAAAATCGTTAGCTTTCTCACTTATCGTCAGATTCCTTACTTCTTTCTCCAAAACCGTGAGCTTTCTCAATCATCGTGAGCTTCCTCACTCCTTTGTCCTAAATCGCGAGCTTTCTCACTTATCGTGAGCTTTCTCACTTATCATGAGCTTCCTCACTTATCGTGAGCTTCCTCTCTTATCGTGAGCTTCCTTACTACTTTGTCCAAAATCGTGAGCTTCTTCATTTAACGTGAGCTTTCTGACTTCGTGAGATTCCTCATTCCTTTGTCCAAAATAAAGATCTTTCTTACTTATCGTGAGCTTCCTCACACCTTTGTCCAAAATCGGGAGTGATCGGGAGAGAACAAATCCTATTTATACGCCTAAACGAGCATTTGTTAGTATCTTTTTATCCTGTTTTTGTATATTTTTACTTCGTTTTCTATTTTCTGACAGGTTTTGGAAAATCATGTATATCAGGCTAAACAGGGTGAAAAAGCAGAAGAAAAGAAGCTGAAAAAGCCAGTTCGCGCGCGCGAGCCGCGCGCGCGAGAATCCAGAAATCGCTCAAGCGATCCGCGCGCGCGAGGTGCCAAATGTCGCGCGAGCGGGATATGTACAAAAAGCAAAGTTGCGTATTTCAGTATACTGAAGACTCCTGTGCAAACGAGACTTCCTAACTGCGTCCAGATTGTAAAATATATCAGTTTCAGTTCGTTTCGGGTTAGAAAAGCTTCCAAAACTTGCCCAAAATCTATATATACCCTATTTTACTTCAATTGAAGGGGGGTTGACAATTATTATACACACAAAATACAACCATACTTTCAGCCATTGAAGGGAGAGAAGCAAGAAGAAGAAGAAGACCAAGGATTCCCATGGCCTCCTACATCAACTACTTGCCATCTACCGCTTCCATGGACAGCTAGACCTTAGATCTAGGGTTTCAATGAAACCCTAGTCGAGTAATAGGGAGTATTTTATGCTTTTATTTTAGTTTTATTATGTATGGATGACAGTCACATGTTCCAAGGATTTTTATAAATAAATCGTACTTCTATTGATTAAATCATTGCTTTCAAAGTTTATTCTTGTCTTAGATCTATTTTGACTGTGATATGCTCAATGATCTATGCTCGCTGTGCTTGTTTAGATTATTTACATGTGATGGTGCTTTATTGGTTTGTGCTATCAAGTATCCGAATAATCCATGCCTAGATTAGATGAATTATATCACAACCCTAGTTTAGTGTGGGATAATTCGTGCTAAGCGAAGATGGAATATGTTGGTGCTTGAACCATGATTATTCTCTTGACGGAGGAATTGGGCTTGTAGCTACAATTCCCCATATTCATCCAACTTAATAAGCTAATTGAATGCATAAATATTCCTATTATGAAGCTAGTGGTGGAGTTGCAATCCTAGGTTCCCTTTACATATTTACAAAAACACTTTTAATTGCTTTCATAGTTTAGATTTATTTTTATTGTTATTAGTTTAATTAAAATTAAATCAAAATCCATTTTCATAATTAACTAAAGTTAGGTTTTAAAATTAAGTCGCTGTAGTTAACCAATCTCTGTGGGTTCGACCTTTACTTCCACACTACAAATCTTTAGAAAAGTAAAGAATACTTTTTACATCTTGATATTGACAACATCAATTTTTGGCGCCGTTGCCGGGGATTGCATTACTACCTTTAATTTTATAATCTTAGTTTAGTTAATTCGTAAATATCAGATTAGTTTTTATTCTTCTTATTTTCCGTTTTTGTTTTAAATTACTAACTTGTTCTTTTATTTTATAGGTTTTCGAGTCATCAAATTCCAACGTCTCCGAGTGAAGTAGCTAATTACATCAAAGGAGCTTACGCAAATAAAATAAATAAAAATTAAGTAAATTGCTCGCTTTAACTTCGCATCAAATCACTGTAAGTCAGGGCGCTGAGACGCAATTACTTGCATTAGGTTAGTTGTGGAGTGAACATTGCATTAGCTAGGAAACCCGGGGCGCTGGGCTTGACGCGGTCATTGCATTACAGGATAATATTCATGCATCATAGTAGTACTGTGTGCTTGCTTGTTGTCTTAGTTGCGTGATTATTTTTTTTGTTTTTATTTGAGTTATTCTTTATTTAAGTTTCTTTTCTTTTTAGTTTATGTTTGGTACGCGTTCAAATAAACCTGAATTGCATTCTTTCGATCTTGAACTTGAACGTACCTTAAGAACTAGTAAGTCCACAACCCAAGCTTCGAGAGCTGGGTTGCAAGACGACGAATCAACTCCGATTCCGTCGTCATTGTTTGAGGCCGAAATTCAAAGTACCCGTGAACGGTTAAGGAGAACTCGAACTTTTAAAATCGAACCGATTAAGATGGCTGACGGAAACAACGGAAATAATCTGAATAATCTTAATATACCGCCACCTCCTCCACTTAAAGATTACTTTATTCCTACGACTTACACGCCACAAACATGTATTGATTTACCGGAGGCGACGGCATCTCACTTTGAGATAAAGTCGTCTACCATCTCGCTACTTCCATCTTTCCATGGCCGTCTAAATGAAGATCCATATCAACACTTAGGAGATTTTCAGGATATATGCTCTACTTTGAAAATTCAAAACTTAAATGATGATGAATTAAAATTGCGGCTCTTTCCATTCTCATTAAAAGATAAAGCTAAATATTGGCTTCAATCACTGGAGCCAAACACAATTAGAACATGGGAAGACTTACACACCGCATTTTTACAAAAGTTTTTTCCTATTATGCGTACGAATCAGATAAGGAAATCCATAACAAACTTTGTTATGCAAGATGGGGAATCACTTTACGACACGTGGGAAAAATTTAAAGAATTATTATGTTCGTGTCCACATCATCAGGTTCCTAAGTGGCAGTTGGTCCAGGTCTTTTACGAGGGATCCTTCGGTCCGTAATACTGTCGACGCTGTTTGTGCGGGTACCTTCCTACACAAAAGCGCCGATGAGGCCTGGAAAATTTTTGAAACGTTAAGCGAGAATTCGATGTATCAGGCTGTATCAGTACGTTCCGAGGGATATCATTCACAACCTAAGAGGGAGGTAAAGTTCGAGTCAAGTCAGTCAATTGAAATAAAAGAACTATCTAACAAACTTGACCGACTTTTAACAATGAACCAAACGACAGCCCCACCCGCTCATGAAATTTGTGCATTATGTTCTGATCCTTCACATTCGATACTTGCATGTCCATCGGCGAGTCAATTTCTGGAATTCGTGGAGCAACACATTAATTCAATTCAACAATACCCACGAAATAATTATAATTCGACTAATAATAATCCGGACGCGCCATGGAGAAACCATCCTAACTTCTCGTGGAAAAATAATAATAATAATCCTAATGAGGCGACTAATTTTCCTAATGCATATCGACCTCAGTTTCAACCCAATCAATACCAACAACCGCCTCCTAATCCGAACCCTCCAAAGGGTAACATGTTTGAGGAAAAGGTGTTGGCATCCCTTAATAAAATTGAAACTCAAGTCCAAGCACAAGCACAAATAGTGCACTCTCATACACAATCCATTGCGAAGCTTGAATCCCAAATGGGACAATTAGCTACTGTAATGAGTCGTAGAAACGAGGGGAAGTTGCCTGCGCAAACTATTCTAAATCCTAAGGGACAATACGAGAATGGGGGGTCGAGTGAGCAAGTGAATGCCGTTTCGACTAGGATGACTACTAGAGAAGAGGAAGTTGTTGAAATTCTGGGTGAGGGTGAGAAAAATAAAAATATAAATGTGAATAAAGAAAAGGGTGAGGAGGTAAATCAAAATAAGAAAGAAAAAGAACCGGTCCCAACGAATTATATTCCAAGACTGCCATATCCACCAAACGTTGAGGGACCGTCACATTTGTCTAAGAAAGGGTCAAAAGTTGAGGATATACTCGAGGTATTTAAACAAGTAAAAATTAATATTCCATTCCTCGATGCTATTAAACAAATTCCCACTTACGCTAAATGTTTAAAAGACCTATGTACGCAAAAGCGAAAAATACGGAGTCATACTCCGAAAAAGATTTTCCTCACAGAAAAAGTAAGTTCTATTTTTCAACATTCACCTCCAAAGTATAAGGATCCCGGTACGCCTACGATTTCATGTGTCATAGGTGACACTATCATTCATCGGGCTCTACTTGACTTAGGAGCTAGTGTTAACCTCTTACCTTATCATGTCTACAAACAATTAGGACTAGGTGAACTTAAACCTACGGCCGCTACTATTCAATTAGCGGATCGTTCTATTAAAGTACCTAGGGGAGTCGTCGAAGACGTCTTAGTTAGAGTTGATCAATGTTTTTATCCTGTTGATTTTATGGTCCTTGACACCGAACCGGTGCTAGATGCTAGAAAATACACTCCTGTTATTCTTGGTCGTCCATTCTTAGCCACGGCCAACGCACTTGTTAATTGTAGAACAGGGGTGATGAAAGTGTCGTTCGGGAATATAAAATTAAAATTAAATGTTTTTAATGCTGCTGATCAACCTCCTAAAGACGACGATAATATGTGAGGCGGAATGTGATGTGAGACGGAATATTGAGCCTAAGAACGTAATAAATATGAGTGGGGGGAATAATATAGTGAATGATGAGTGGATGAATCCTAATACCTCGGCCCCTAATGAAGAATTTACTCGAAAGGTAAAGAATCGATGTAATAACGATAAAGGTGAGACGTCAAATGAATTAACACATAACGACCTTGTTTCGACGTTTCACCGGAATGTCCCTAATGCCCTAATGGGTACAAAATCCGAGTTACGGCCTCCATAAATCTTGAGCTAGAACGGTCTAGCTAAAGACGTAAAAGTTAGCGCTTCTTGGGAGGCAACCCAAGCTTAATTTCGTCGGTTCTCTTTGTTTTTGAGTCATTTTGGTCAGTCTTAGAGTTTTCTAGACAGGTTTGGGGGTCAGAATTAATTTATTTTAATATTATATACATAATTTTAGCCACAAAATGAGAAATACCCTTCTCGCGCGAGCGGCCCGCTCGCGCGAGACGTCGCTCGCGCGAGAATGTGCCTTAGTGAAATTTCTTGTTTTCTTTTTATTTGATGCCTCAGCTTCTTATCGCGCCTGGTTTCGCAGGCGCGAGGTGGCTCGCTGGCGCGTAAAAAAAAAAAAAAAATCGCGATTCACGCGCGCGACGGCCGCTCGCGCGATTCCCCATTTTCCTGTTTTTCCCTTTTGTTTTCTATATCCTTCCCCCTACCTATTTTATTTGTGTTTCTTTTCTGTTTTTGTTTATTTGGTTCAGTTTAGTTCGTGTTTGTTGTTTTCCTTGTTACATTTATACTTTTTCGTTTTATTTATTTTACATTTGCTCGTTTAGTTTAGTTTAGCTTAGCTTAGTTTTTAGATTTCTATTCCATATTTAGGTTTCATTTACTTTTAATATTCTTTTGTTAGTTTCTTTTTATCTAGTATTAACAGGTGGTTCCATTTGGAGCAATTGAACTTTATCGCCATATTCTTATACATTTACCTGTTTGTCATTGCCGAGATCGAGGTATTATCGTTCCTTCTTTACATACTTTCCTTTCTTTTGTTTTATTGTTTCATTGGGGACAATGAAAGGTTTAGGTTTGGGGGTATGCACTCCACATGCACATCATGCACATTATTTTATGCAAAATTTTAAAAATTTTCAATAAGTGTGTTTAAATAAACGATGTTACCGACGTTTTTGCAATATCAATTTGATACTTTTTGATAGAGAACTTTGAATTGTTATAGAATGGTAAACAAGGGAAGATATGATTAAACATTTGCTGAAGTTATGATATGACGTTTTAAGTTATGTATTGTTTGAATCGTAGTTTTATATCATAAATTTGCACATAAACTTATGCACTGCACGTAGTCATTGGAATACATGTTGGTTGTGAACTATAATATGATTCGGATTTCTAGATAACACATGGTGGAGACTAAACCCGGTGAGCTTTTGAGCCTATCTTTTCTTTTTAGAGGGTTATAAATACATCTTGTGTTTGTCGAATTTCATTGAAATAGCGCATAAACTCGATGTTTAGTCTCAGTATTCTTGTTTTGGTTGATAGTCAAGTTAAAATATTTGTTACCATGCTAAATAATCTTCCGTCGTAAATGTTGAAGAACCATATAACCATAGGACATGATTTTAGGCCTTTTTTGTTTACTGCCGACCGATAAATGATAATTTTCCTTAGTTCGCCCTTTGAGCTGTTACAATGCCTCTTTTTCTTTAATTACCATTATCCTGTTTTTGCTCTAATTTGGTCAACTTGGAGTTCACCCCTGGAAGATTGACCAACTTTTAGAGGTGTTAAGGCGATGTGTGATTGAGAAGAAGAAGAAAATAAGATGATGTTTGGGGTGGTTGCCTTGGTATTCAATGAATATTTGTTTCAAAAGCAACAAGGAGGAAAAGAATAGAGAAAAAAAAAAAGAAAAAAAAAAGAAAAGGAGAAAAAATTGAAAGGAATGAAAAGAAGAGAATGAAAAGATGAAGTTGGTAGAAGAGATGAATGAAAGAAATCGAACATGCCTTACAATGCCATTCTAAAACTACCTAATGAATCATTTCTATCATTTTTCATTACCTGAGCCACATTACAACCTTTGAAAAGTCCTATTTGATCCTAGGAAACATGGTTTGGATATATTAACGATGGGAGGGGGATTAAAGCATGGTAATGATTATTTTTTTTTCTTGATTGTTGGCATCTTATCCATGAGACTATTGTTCTTTCGTGTTATGCGTCTTTTTCGTGTCGTATGTGAGCGTTATTCGTCTTGAAAACATAATTCCTTTGCTCACGTATACTAGAGAAATTACACATATTTCTGAGTGTTTCATTTTAAAGTATAATTGACATTGTGAGATTCGTAGTCGAAGCATAGTTTCATGGTTATCCGAGTTATATTCCAAGTTTATGACATGCGCGTGTTCATTTGACTACCATATCACACACGTGCAATTTTATGAGAAATTCTATTGATTTATACGATTCATATACTTGGGATTGTTTTTCAGGACGTAGGTGAACGTTTGATTCCGTTTCTTCTTGTTCATTATTCTATTTCGAATCATTGTTTTATAATAAGGAGTATTGATTGTTTTATTTTTCGTTTGAATAAAACTTTTTAAATTTATAAGTTAATAAAGATGGTTGTGGGTGACTTGTTGACGAGAACCCTCACGAGACTTTACTCGTCCGACTAGAGACACCTAAAGGTTTAAAAGGCTTGTTGTATACGCTAAATGCAATCGTGATCCATACGAAAATGGAGTAGTAGTTTATTAGTAGTTAGTTTTTATTTTAGTTTTGCTCGAGGACTAGCAAAATATAGGTTTGGGGGTGTGATCGGGAGAGAACAAATCCTATTTATACGCCTTAACGAGCATTTGTTAGTATCTTTTTATCCTGTTTTGTATATTTTTACTTCGTTTTCTATTTTCTGATAGGTTTTGGAAGAAATCAAGTATATCAGGCTAAACAGGGTGAAAAAGCAGAAGAAAAGAAGCTGAAAAAGCCAGTTCGCGCGCGCGAGCCGCGCGCGCGAGAATCCAGAAATCGCTCGCGCGATCCGCGCGCGCGAGGTGCCAAATGTCGTGCTCGCGTGGCCCGCTCGCGCGATATGTACAAAAAGCAAAGTTGCGTATTTCAGTATACTGAAGACTCCTGTGCAAACGAGACTTCCTAACTGCGTCCAGATTGTAAAATATATCAGTTTCAGTTCGTTTCGGGTTAGGAAAGCTTCCAAAACTTGCCCAAAATCTATATATACCCTATTTTACTTCAATTGAAGGGGGGTTGACAATTATTATACACACAAAATACAACCATACTTTCAGCCATTGAAGGGAGAGAAGCAAGAAGAAGAAGAAGACCAAGGATTCCCATGGCCTCCTACATCAACTACTTGCCATCTACCGCTTCCATGGACAGCTAGACCTTAGATCTAGGGTTTCAATGAAACCCTAGTCGAGTAATAGGGAGTATTTTATGCTTTTATTTTAGTTTTATTATGTATGGATGACAGTCACATGTTCCGAGGACTTTTATAAATAAATCGTACTTCTATTGATTAAATCATTGCTTTCAAAGTTTATTCTGGTCTTAGATCTATTTTGACTGTGATGTGCTCAATGATCTATGCTCGCTGTGCTTGTTTAGATTATTTACATGTGATGGTGCTTTATTGGTTTGTGCTATCAAGTATCCGAATAATCCATGCCTAGATTAGATGAATTATATCACAACCCTAGTTTAGTGTGGGATAATTCGTGCTAACCGAAGATGGAATATGTTGGTGCTTGAACCATGATTATTCTCTTGACGGAGGAATTGGGCTTATAGCTACAATTCCCCATATTCATCCAACTTAATAAGCTAATTGAATGCATAAATATTCCTATTATGAAGCTAGTGGTAGAGTTGCAATCCTAGGTTCCCTTTACATATTTACAAAAACACTTTTAATTGCTTTCATAGTTTAGATTTATTTTTATTGTTATTAGTTTAATTAAAATTAAATCAAAATCCGTTTTCATAATTAACTAAAGTTAGGTTTTAAAATTAAGTCGCTGTAGTTAACCAATCTCTGTGTGTTCGACCTTTACTTTCACACTACAAATCTTTAGAAAAGTAAAGAATACTTTTTACATCTTGATATTGACAACATCAGGGAGCTTTCTTACTTATCGTGAACTTCCTCACTCCTTTATCCAAAATTGTGAGCTTTCTCACTTATCATGAGATTCCTCACTCCTTCATCCAAAATCTTGTGCTTTCTCACTTATTGTGAGCTTCCTCACTCCTTTGTTAAAAATCGTGAGCTTTCTTTCTTAGCGTGAGCTTCCTCACTCCTTCGTCCAAAACCGTGAGCTTTCTCACTTATCGTGAGCTTCCTCACTCCTTTGTCCAAAATCAAGAGCTTTCTCACTTATCGTGAGCTTCCTCACTCGTTTGTCCAAAAACTGTGAGCTTTCTCAATTATCGTGGGCTTCCTCACTCCTTTGTCCAAAATTGTGAGCTTCCTAACTTATCATGATCTTCCTCACTCCTTTGTCTAATACAGTGAGCTTTCTCAATTATCTTGAGCTTCCTCTCTCTTTTGTCCAAAATCGTGAGCTTTCAAACTTGTCGTGAGCTTTCTCACATATCGTGTGCTTCCTCACTCCTTTAACTAAAATCGTGAGCTTTCGCACTTATCATGAGCTTCATCACTCCTTTGTCCAAAATCGTGAGCTTTCCCAATTATCATGAGCTTCCTCACTCCTTCCTCCAAAATCGTGAGCTTTCTCACTTATCGTGAGCTTCCTCACTCCTTTGTTAAAAATTGTGAGCTTTCTCACTTATCGTGAGCTTCCTCACTCCTTCATCCAAAATCGTGAGCTTTCTCACTTATCATGAGCTTCCTCACTCCTTTGTCCAAAATCGTGAGCTTTCTCACTTTTCGTGAGCTTCTTCACTTATCATAAGCTATTTCACTTATCGTGAGCTCTCGCTTTTCGTGAGCTTCCTCACTCCTTCGTGCAAAATCGTGAGCTTCTTCATTTATCTTGAGATTTCTCACTTATCGTGAGCTTCCTTACTCCTTTGTCCAAAATAGTTAGCTTTCTCACTTATCTTGAGCATTCTAGCTCCTCTGTCCAAAATTGTGAGCCCCCTCAACTACCAATCGGTTATCATGTGCTTCTTTAACAAACAAAAATCATGAGCTTCTCACTTATCGTGAGCTTCATCACTCCTTTGTCCAAAACCGTGAGCTTTCTCACTTATCGTGAGTTTCCTCATTCCTTTGTCCAAAATCGTGAGCTTTCTCACTTATCATGAGCTTCCTCACTCCTTCGTCTAAAATCATGTGCTTTCTCGCTTATCGTGAGCTTCGTCACTCCTTTGTCCAAAATCGTGAGCTTTCTCACTTATCGTGAGCTTCCTCACACCTCTGTCCAAAATCGTGAGTTTTTGCACTTATCGTGAGCTTCCTCACTGCTTCGCCCAAAATAGTAAGCTTTTTCACTCATCGTGAGCTTCCTCACTCCTTTGTCCAATATCGTGAGCCTTCTCACTTATCGTGAGCTTCCTCACTCCTATGTCAAAAACCGTGAGTTTTCTCAATTATCGTGAGCTTCCTCACTCCTTTCTCCAAAATTGTGAGCTTTCTCACTTATCGTGAGCTTCTTCACTCCTGTGTCCAAAACCGTGAGCTTTCTACATAATCGTGAGCTTCCTCACTCCTTTGTCCAAAATCATGAGCTTTCTCACTTATCGTCAGCTTTCTCACTTATCGTGAGCTTCTTCACTACTTTGTTCAAAATCGTGAGCTTTCTCACTTACCGTGAGCTTCCTCACACCTTCATCCAAAATCGTGTGCTTTCTCACTTATCATGTGCTTCCTTACTTCTTCGTGCAAAATCGTGAGCTTTCTCACTTATCGTGAGCTTCCTCAGTCTTTTGTTAAAAATCGTGAGCTATCTTTCTTATCGTGAGCTTCCTCACTCCTTTGTCCAAAACCGTGATCTTTCTCACTTATTGTGAGCTTCCTCACACCTTTGTCAAAAATCGTGAGCTTTCTCACTTATCGTGAGCTTCCTCACTCCTTTGTCTAAAACCGTAAGTTTTCTCAATTATCGTGAGCTTCATCACTTCTTTGTCCAAAATCGTGAGCTTTCTCACTTCTTTGTTAAAAATCGTGAGCTTTCTTCCTTATCGTGAGCTTCCTCACTCCTTCGTCCAAGACCGTGATCATTCTCGCTTATCGTGAGCTTCCTCGCTTATCGTAGCTTCCTCAATCCTTTGTCCAAAATCGTGAGCTTCTTCATTTTTCGTGAGCTTTCTCACTTATCGTGAGATTCCTCACTCCTTTGTCCAAAACCATGAGCTTTCTCACTTATCGTGAGCTTCCTCACACCTTTCTCCAAAATTGTGAGCTTTCTCACTTATCGTGAGTTTCCTCACTCCTTTGTCTAAAATTGTGAGCTTTGTCACTTATCATGAGCTTCCTCACTCCTTCATCCAAAATCGTGTGCTTTCTCACTTATCGTGAGCTTCTTCACTCCTTTGTAAAAATCGTGAGCTTTCCCTCTTATCGTGAGCTTACTCACTCCTTCGGCCAAAATCGTGAGCTTTCTCACTTATCGTGAGCTTTCTCACTCCTTTCTCGAAAATCAAGAGCTTTCTCACTTATCGTGAGCTTCCTCACTCCTTTGTCCAAAATCGTGAGCTTTCTCAATCATCGTGGGCTTCCTCACTCCTTTGTCCAAAATCGTGAGCTTTCTCACTTATCGTGAGCTTCCTCACTCCTTAATTTGTCCAAAATCGTAAGCTTTCTCACTTATCGTGAGCTTCCTCACTCCTTTGTCCAAAACCGTGAGCATTGTCAATTATCTTGAGCTTCCTCACTCTTTGTCCAAAATTGTGAGCTGTGTAACTTGTCGTGAGCTTTCTCACTTATCGTGAGATTCCTCGCTTATTGTGAGCTTCCTCGCTTATCGTGAGCTTCCTCACTCCTTTGTCCAAAATCGTGAGCTTCCTCATTTATCGTGAGCTTTCTCACTTATCGTGAGAATCCTCACTCCTTTGTCCAAAATCATGAGCTTTCTCACTTATCATGAGTTTTCTCACTTATCATGATCTTCCTCACACCTTTGTCCAACATCGTGCGCTTTCTCACTTATCGTGAGCTTCCTCACTCCTTTGTCCAAAATTGTGAGCTTTCTCACTTATCATGTGCTTCCTCACTCCGTCGTCCAAAATCGTGAGCTTTCTCACTAATCGTGAGCTTCCTCACTCCTTTGTTAAAAATCGTGAGCATTCTCTCTTATCGTGAGCTTCATCACTCCTTCATCCAAAACCGTGAGCTTTCTTACTTATCGTGAGCTTCCTCACACCTTTGTCCAAAATCGTGAGCTTTCTCACTTATCGTGAACTTCCTCACTCTTTTGTCCAAAATTGTAAGTTTTCTCACTTATCATGAGCTTCCTCACTCCTTCATCCAAAATCTTGTGCTTTCTCAGTTATCGTGAGCTTCATCACTCCTTTGTTAAAAATTGTGAGCTTTCTTTCTTATCGTGAGCTTCCTCACTCCTTCATCCAAAAACGTGAGCTTTCTCACTTATCGTGAGCTTCCTCACTCCTTTGTCCAAAATCAAGAGCTTTCTCACTTATCGTGAGCTTCCTCACTCGTTTGTCCAAAACCGTGAGCTTTATCAATTATCATGGGCTTCCTCACTCCTTTGTCCAAAATCGAGAGCTTTCTCACTTATCGTGAGCTTCCTCACTCCTTTCTCTAAAATCGTGAGCTTTCTCAATTATCTTGAGCTTCCTCTCTCTTTTGTCAAAAATCGTGAGCTTTCTAAAAATTCGTGAGCTTTCTTATTTATCGTGAGCTTCCTCACTCCTTTGTCTAAAATTGTGAGCTTTCTCACTTATCGTGAGCTTCATCACTCCTTTGTCCAAAATCGTGAGTTTTCTCACTTATCGTGAGCTTCCTCACTCCTTCGTCCAAAATCGTGAGCTTTGCTCCAAATTCCGGGACGGAATTCTTTTAAGGGGGGTAGATTGTCATAACTTGTAATTTTAATTAAGGGTAATTATATGTTAATTACTTATGTGCGAACAGTTAATTAAATTGGTGTAGTATTTAATTTTACCTTAACTTGTGTCACTATATTTATTCATTTATTTAATTATTTTTCCTTTCTTATTTGATTTGATTTTATTTTATTATGATATTTTTTATTATTATATTTATTATCTTGGTGTTGAAGTGGGTACATCTTTTAAATGGGGGTGTAGAAGTAGACCCCATACACACACACACACACACACACACACACATGCATTACACCTATACACATTAAATACAAAATAAAAGACTAAACAAAAAAATGTGCCCCCACCCCCCCCCCCCCAATTAAAGGGCCGGCCAACTCCCCTCTCCCTCCTCATTTTTTTTAATTTTGTTTCTTTCCTTCCTCTTTCTCTTCTTCCCCATCTTTTTCTATATCTATTTGGGTAACCAAACCTCCATAACCTCTTTACTTTAAGCTTCCAATAGGTCATTAAAGAGGGATTTTTGTGAGTTTTGCTATTTCACAAAAATATCTTAGAATTTAATGAGCTTTCTAGTGATACCCACGAAATTCGTTTTGGTAGCCATTTCCATAGTTTTCCCAAATTACATAGAGCCTCCAAACTTCTCACCTTCATCCATGGTGGTCTGTTGATGGAGTACTACATGCAGTGAGTTCTTGAGCTCTCAAGGACATCTCTTTTCATCTTCTTGGAGCCATTTGGAGTCCCTTGGTTCATTCTCAAATTTTGGGCTCTTCCATTTATTTTGGAAGTAATCTTCATTAAGGTAGGTTTACATTGTACAATTTTATATGTTATACATGTCTAAGATGTCTTGAGTTCACTTTTAGACTAGGAGAGAACTTAGACATATGTAATAGGATTTTCTCCTAAGTTGTAATGTTAGGGTTAATTTGCATAAATATGAATTATATGCATTAATTGTGTAAGTTGTAAATTTGGGGTGCTAAATGTAATTAGAATGATGATAGGAGAACAAATTGGATACACGCACTAAGTTTCCCCCAAAGTTGTAATGTTGGAATTATTTAGCCTAAACATGATTTATATGCCTTAGTTGTGCAAGTTGTGAATTTGGGGTGCTAAATGTAATTAGAGGGATGTTAGGATAATAAATTGGCCCCTTGCATTAGTTTTTCCCCAAAGTTGTAAATTTAAAATTGTATGCCAAATTGTAAATTACATGTTTAGATTTTACTAAACTTGATTATGTGGTGCTAGATATGCTTAGGATGCTCCCTTTATGTGTAAACACATGCTAGGACGTTAGTTTAGAAATTCTTGTTAGGAATGTTAAATTATAAAATTTAATTACATTCTTTGAAGTTCTTGATATCATGTCTAATGGACTATAATTATTGCTTAATACATTGTAGTGGATCATTCTTAAAATCATTATCAACATCATATGCATTGAGGCCTAATCGGCAAGCATTACATGAACACGATATGAACGTTTTGTTTTGAAAAGAGAAAAACCCCATGTGAGGGAATTTTATTTAAGAAATCCGGACGTGGGTTGTGATGTGAGACAGGGAGAATGACCATTAGAAACATTCAAACTCCAGCTATATTCGGTTGGCTCCCGAAAGTTGGTATGTTACACTCCATGCGTGGGTGGCTCATAGTCCTGTAATGAGAGAGGTGTGCATATATCACGCATAGCCTTGCGGCTTTAATCATTTCATTGTAGCCGTGGTGGCGACCCATTGCATCTCATTTCATTTTAGTCATGGATAGCATATAGATTTGTTACAATGTTTTGTACGAGCCGTCGTTCTCATAAAAACGACAAAACATTTTTCAGGTGAGCTTGATAAAGGCAAAAGGCATATGTGACCCGACGCGTAGACGTTTGTCGAGCCCGCCCCGAACGTGGGGGGCGGTCCCCTCGTGGGTGGCGACTGTTTACGTCGAGAGGCGTGAGAAGCGTGAAAGTAGGTGAGGTGTGTGAAAAGTGGGAGTAGGGCCAAGTAAGAGTTCAGAGTCGCCACCTAACATTTATTCGGGAGTTAGGATCCCTGAAAAGACAATCGACACGACATCTTTGACTTTTGGAAAACGTGTTGAAAAAGTAAGGCCCTTTAAAAGTGTGACTCGAATAGTCATGCGAGACCAGAGTTCTTGAAGTGGGTTCGGGGACTCGATTATGCCGAGGGAAGGTGTTAGGCACCCTCGGACATCCGTGACACACGGTTGCCGATTTTAGTGGTTTTCATAGTAATGGGGCGTAAGTAAGAAATAGTAGAATATATATACAACGCGAGCATCGTGACGCGCAGTTACCAATTTACGTATCTCGATACGAGATAGTTTGAAAGTGAATAGTTATGGCCGCACCCAAGTGAGGGTTGCATACGTATCTCAACATGAGAATCAGGCCATACGTAGTTCTGTGCTGTGTATAAGTGTATGGGCGTTTTGGTCGATCTAGACCGTTAGTGGGTAAAATAGTGTTTTGAATAAAGTCGGTGTAGCTAGGAACTTTAATCTGTACGGTGTAGTCCTAGACTTTAACCTTGAGAAAGTAGTGAGTTATGAGATAGTGTTTTGAGTAAAAGTCGGAGTAGATCGACCGTGCGATAAGTTTTTTTGTTTTTATGAATTTTTTTGTCCTTTTGTTTTATGTGCCGAAAGTAAGGGTCGGTGCCCTGTAAATGAAAAAAAGTGTACCGGAAGTAGGGGTCGGTGCCCAGTTTTGTAAAAAAGTGCCGGAAATAAGGGTCGGTGCCCAATGGTGTAAAAAAGGTGATGTGAAAGTTTTACCGGAAGTACGGGTCGGTGCCCTATGATGTAAAAAGGTGATGTGAAAGTTTTACCGGAAGTACGGGTCGGTGCCCTGTGGTAAAAATGTATACCGGAAGTATGGGTCGGTGCCCTGTGGAAGAGGTTTGAAAGTAGTCGTGAAATAATTGATAAGTTCATAGGTTTATTACATATAATAAGTATGTACAACAGTAAGTAAATAAAGCAGTAAAGGCGGAATATCCAACCAGTGGATTTATAGGGAGGCCGTACTACTAAGAGTATGAGTTTTAGTATGTTACCTGTGCAGAGGCGACTATTGAAGTTCAGTCGATGTTTGTTGAGAAAGGATGAAAGAAAATCCGAGAAAGCGTTGCAGAAATAATCCGAGGAGGCCTAAGTCGTATTTCGACACAAAATCGACTTAAATAGACATCATGGTTGGGTCCGGAAGGGCCGGAAGAGTCAGTTTCTGTACGTATACTGTATGTATGAATAGTACCGTATGTATGAATAGTACCATATGTATGAATAGTACCCGTATGTATGAATAGTATCTGTACATATATTGTATGTATGAATAGTACCGTATGTATGAATAGTGTATGCATAAATAGTACCCGTATGTATACTGTATGTATGAATAGTATCCGTATGTATATCGTATGTATGAATAGTGTCCGTATGTATACCGTATGTATGAATAGTGTATGCATGAATAGTACCCATATGTATACTGTATGTATGAATAGTATCTGTATGTATACCGTATGTATGAATAGTACCCGTACATATACTGTATGTATGAGATTAGAGGCGCTTATGATGGAGTTTGGATTTTATTTGGCTAATATAGCCAAACAGGGCTTAGGAGAGAAAAAGGGTTAGGGATTCCCAAACAAAGCCTAAGGGGAAGAGTGAATTGGTAATTTTTTTTGGAATAGGGGGCCTTGTATTTATAGGAAAAATTTTGATTAAAAAATAATTTAATTAAAAATAATAATAATAATAAAGTAATAAAATATTTAGATATTGTGTGTGTGCGCCGCGTTCTACGGGATTTTTCAGGTAGCTACGTGGTTGAAAATTGGACCGCTGGGTACTCGCGACTAACATAGAATTTTGAAGTCGGAATTGAATTTTTAAAACGTTGTTTGGCCCATATTCGGCACCAGTTATGACAAAACACGCCAATCGATGTGCACTTTTCAAAATCCGGTGTCGGAATGAGACGAAATTACATGGATCCCTTTATTTTAATGTGAGGAGTATTTTTCTCCAGTCAAAAAGTGACTCCTATGGCGCGATTGGCTCAAATCTGGATTACTTAGTCGCTAAGCAAAGAAAATATCTAGATATATGTACAAGCACCGCGCTTTCAATTTTTCTGGAAGGCAGTGCGACGAAAAATTGGACTTCCGTGGTCCTCTCGACTAACATAGAATTTTGAAGTCAAAATCGGATTTTTAAAACATTGTGTGACCCACATTCGGCACCAGTTATGGCAGAATGCGACAATCGAGGTAAACTGTCCAGAATCCAGTGTCGGAATGAGACGAAATTACATGGATCCCTTTATTTTAATGCGAGGAGTATTTTTCTCCAATCAGAAAGTGACTCCTATGGCGCGATTGGCTCAAATCTGGATTACTTAGTCGCTAAGTAAAGAAAATATCTAGATATCTGTACAAGCGCCACGCTTTCGAATTTTCTGGAAGGCAGTGCGACGAAAACTTGGACATCCGCGATCTTCTCGACTAACATAGAATTTTGAAGTCGGAATCGGATTTTTAAAACATTGTGTGACCCACATTCGGCACCAGTTATGGTAGAACGCGACAATCGAGGTGAACTGTCCAGAATCCGGTGTCGGAATGAGACGAAATTACATGGATCCCTTTATTTTAATGCGAGGAGTATTTTTCTCCAATCAGAAAGTGACTTCTATGGCGCGATTGGCTCAAATCTGGATTACTTAGTCGCTAAGAAAAGAAAATATCTAGATATCTGTACAAGCGTCGCGCTTTCGAATTTTCTGGAAGGCAGTGCGACGAAAACTTGGACTTCCGTGGTCCTCTCGACAAATGCGAAATATTAGTGCAAAAATGAAATTCTTGAAACACTATATGACTCGTATTAAGCATCTGTCTTGACAAATCCGTTAATTAAACTGCACTTTTTTCGGAATCCGGTATCGGACTGAGATGAAATTTTAGGGATTTCTCCGTCTCGATGTGAAAAGTACTTTAATCCATACCGAAAATGTCACAACCGATTTGATCTCGAAGACCAAGGCTTTCTGATGATTTATCAGTATAAATTGACGCGCCTGTGAGTGACCTTATCGCAGTTTTGCAACTTTCTTCGTTTGATGGCAACGAAATTTTCGAAAGCTCTTCATCTTGATAAATATGATTTTTTGGCATCAATTTTAAACCTTCTGAAGTTCTCTGGTGATGAAATAGAATTTTCCCGTTTGATTTCTACGCCTGATAAAGTACTTTTTCCAGATCCGGTGTTCAATTGAGATGAAATAATAGGAAGTCCTCGGTAATGTCACGCACTTCCATTCTGTCATGAAAAATGCTTGTTCTGATATCCTAAAAGCTAAAAAAGTAATCCCGATCCCTCTCTGGCAAATAGCAGATTTGTCCAAACTTTAAACAATGAGTACTTCTTCGCCCGTGGTTCGATTTTGACGATTCGAAGTCTAGGGACCTTGTATTTATAAGCTCTTCCTACCCATCGGATTCGATGTGCCTTATCTGTCCACCTCTTTGTAGGTGGGTAAAAAAACGGGTGTCTACGGCTGACCCGACATGCTTTTGAAACCATGCTGGTGGGTATTCAAATTGACAATAACTTGATTTGACATTTGATTTGACCTCCGGATAATCTGATTAGGACTCTACCTTTTTCTTCCTCGATTTGAGTGCCCAGTGGGCCCCCTTGTAACAGTTATTTCTTTTTTTGGTAGGTCAAAATGGGGTGTCTACAACGTTGAAATCTTTTGTTCTATTTTGAAGACTCGTACTTGGTTATGTATATGGATAGTTCTTTTGTAAATTTTAACTAGTTAGGGAAATTTGTAATAGATTAGTGCTCTAAAATGAAAATGGTTGTATTAGTTTTATTACAAAACTTCTTGAGTTTGGACTTCCGTATTTTTGTCATTTATGAAGCCTTGATGTAATTTTGATGGACAAATGTTAGTCCTTGTTTTTCTTACTTGTTAAACTTAAGTATGTTATGTAAATTATGTTTCCGAGATCTTAGAATCTCTTTTAAAGTTTAATGTATGTATGTTGATTTGAATCCTTGCCAGATTCGTTTATGTTTGGTTTCGTCTTTGCCGGACTCTTTGTATTTGTATTAAATCCTTGCCGGATTTGTCCATTTTGCTTTTAAAGGAAATGTTTTAAATCTCTCACCCCCAACCTCTCCCTTTCCCATTCTTCCTCTCTTCATCTCTTTCACTCCTCGTTTTTAATAAATTTCGAGTACATGAAGTTCTGTTTGGTCTAGATACGTGTCGTATGTTGTTTAGGACTTGTTTAGTCTTGTACCAAGGTTTAAACTTGAAGATTTGGTATAGTTGGGAACATGTTTAAATGCTGTCAAATTTGCTGTCAAAGAAAAACTGCTTCTGTTTTTTTTTTTTTCTGCCCAAATGGTGCAGAATTGGAAAAAATGTCATTAGAGGAAAGTTGTGCAAAATTAAATTTTACATGGACTTAAGCAGATAGAATGTGAAATTTTTAAAGATATAACTACATACATGTGTTTTAAAATTCAGCAACTATCAAAAATGCCCTTATTCAAAGTTATTGTATTTTTCCTTCTCTCCTTGAAACTAGTACTTGTCCGGATAGTCTCTTAATTAAATTTTCAATTGCTTCCATCTTTGTTGGACTCGTTAACATGTAAGTCCATTTTGGATTTACGTATTAGTGAGTCATCCTTGTAGGAACCCCCGTGGCTTTCCAAAGTCGCTTCCGCATTTTGTGTAAGGATTTTAATTCTCTTCTCCCTATTTCTCTATCTTTTCTCTTTCCTCGCGCTTCGGTTTTCGGGGCATGACAGGGATACTCGAAAAATGGATAAGAAACAATGAAATATAGAAAAAAGAACTTCAAAGATCGAGCACGTATTAAATACGCTGTCTGAAAACAAAGTTAAGCCCCACACACGGTTGCAAGTAGACTATGATGTCTTTGTCTTGTGGATACTACAATCTAAGTTAACAGAGGCAACAATCTCTATTAACTTCTACAGAATATGTATATATAAATTGCTCTCAAAAGACTCAAGAAATTAGGTAGAAGAAGAGACAAAAACTGGACATAAACTCCATGAACTATATATAAACTAACTAACATACATGTATATATAGAGGTGTCTATAGGGTAAGAGACATGTCTCTACACAAAAGGTTATGTCCCAACATGTCTATGTATGTAAATGCACGTTTAGAAACCAATAGAACAGATATACATCGTTCAAATTCAAAGTTGAGACATGAAAAATCATAACTTTCAGTTCTGGGCCCGCTCGACCGGTCAAGTTGACCCGGTCGACCGGTCGAAAGTCCCTCTGAAACTTTCTAAAAAATGAATCACAACTTTTCAGTTCTGGGCCCGCTCGACCGGTCGAGTTGACCCGGTCAACCGGTCGAAAGCCCCTCCGAAACTTTCTAACAACTGAAGCTAAAAAATTCCCGGCGGTTTGAATAAACACCGTTAAGTACCGGCGCTTCAAGAGAAAAGCCGTTAATTTCCGACACTTCAAGGCAAGTGCCGTTAAACGCTGTATACTCATTCACACCTCAATTTTCTAACACCAATTCCATTATGTACCATGGTTTTTAACAGCGAATTGCTTGAATCTTTTTGCTTTTTGTGGCAATTTTGCTTTGCAGTTTTGTTGATCTAGCATCAGTGTTGCTCCATCTCCTTGCTTGGACTTAATTTCTACGTTTCTCCTTCTGTACATTTGTTCAATCTTCTGCTTTGCATGTGTTTGATGCAATTCAAGGATACAGCATCAACGAAGTTTCATATGCGTAGTTTCCAATGGCGGACTCAGCACTGGGCTCAGCTGGGCTGCAGCCCAGTGCAAACTTCTGAAACCCAGCTGAGCCCAATACAAAGTTCTGAAACTTCTTTTATTCTTTGTCTTCTAGCCCAGCTCCTTGGTGAAGTCCACCCACAACACCATCCCTTAGCCCAGCCCACTTCATCATCAATGTAACCCACAAAGCTGGGCCCATCGCAGGTTACTAAACATGTAGTCCGTGCGTGTCATCTTTAGCATGACTAGTAAAACCAATTTTGTGGGGCCAGAGAGAACCGAACTTATACCTCCAAGACGTGACCATCTACCCAATTTCTAAACAGTTATACAAACCTTGTTTATTTGACATCTTTGTTATCAATTAATGAATTATTATCCACCAAACAAATACATAACACCACCCTATTACTAAATTATATATTACTATTATATATTATTTGTGTAGTTCATAAAAGAATTGGTTTAGTTAATTCAATGTATGTATAGCTGCTTTTCAGTTATACATTGAAGTTCATACTTAGACTTAAAAAAATGATTCTATTGTAAATTAATTTATACTTAATTTTCATTCGAACATAATAATGAGTATAAACATGATCATGTTCACCTAAAATGGTTCCATATTGCATTTTAGTGGCATCACAATATAGTAGAATAGAACTATCTTAATTTTGATAAAAAGTTGTTTTAAATGATTCTATTTGATATCCAAATGGTACAAACAAACTTAGAATTTATAAAACAATAATATAAAAAATGACCTTTATTTTTGCACAGGGCTCATACAAAATTTATAGTAATTCGATAAGAATTAATTTTAGAGTAAAGCCATGGTTCCAAATTTAGCAAATTTCATACATAGAAATAATAGAAAAAAAAATTGTTATTAGTTTTTGTTTTAATATTAGCCCACCCCTTTGAGAGTTCCTGGGTCCGCCCTTGGTAGTTTCATATTTTTGAGATGGTAGAATATTTTATTCTCTATGTCACACTTTTTTTTAATGAGAAAAAGGATTGGCTACTACAAGATTGTGATTAAAATCCACCTGCCACTATTAAATGAGTAATTCTTTGGTGACAACTTTCATACAACTTTCATACAACTTCCTAAAAAGATGTGTCTATTTTTCTCATTGATGACACTGGACCCCACAGTGACACAAGAGAGTGACACAAGAGAGAGATAGACACATCTTTTAGGAAGAGATTATATGAAAGTTGTATGAAAGTTATCATCAAAGAATTACCCCTATTAAATTATGCTTTTGGTGGTGTTTAATTTTCACCTGGGCCAGCCCTAGTGCTTGGCAACCATTGCCAGGCACTGTGTTTAGTAATAGCGTCAATGTTAAATTTTGCTCCATTGATGTTTTACTGCCCGAAAAGGAAAAGAGACTATTTGGCACTTGGGTAATACTTGGGACACAACCTTCATACAACTTTCATACAACCTCCCTAAAAGATGTGTCTATCTCTTTCCTGTGTCATTGTGGAGTCCAGTGACATCATAGGAGAGAGATAGACACATCTTTTTGGGGAGGTTGTATGAAAGTTGTATGAAGGTTGTGTCCCAAATATTACTCTTGGCACTTACTGATATTATTTTGGTGTCATTTTGGAGATTTATGTGGTTTATGTTTGATAATGTGCTGGGGTAAACAAATGTGGTCAATTTCAAGTGTTTAAGGGCTCCAGAGTGATACCCAAACTGTTTGGTTTGCTAGCTTCTGGTCTTACAAAGGTTAGGATCAATACAGTACTTATGAATGATTGGAAATGTGCAATTTCAGAATTTCTGAGTCTTATCTGCTACTTGTTAGGCATACTTTGTGAGGAGATTTTGCTTCCAACTTATAGTTGTGAATTGTGATACATACATACATACATACATACATATCAGTCAGGCTCTAAAGAGGGCGACCTCTCTATATTAAAGAGAGGACTCTCTGTTTTGGCCGTCGGATCGTGTTTTCATTAATGGCAGTTTTGTCATTTTACAGTTTTTAAACACAATCCGACGGACAAAACAGAGACCTGTCTTTAATAAAGAGAGGTGGTCCTCTTTACAGAATCTTTGACATATATATATATATATCATATACTAGTCTTATACCACGTGCTTTGCACGTGGTTGGTGCACAAGAGATCGTCAACAACTTTTTAATGCATAATAAAAGCAATAGAAACGCAATGATGAATAAATGAGCGGAGGGAAAAAGGGGAAAATGTATTATCCAAACAATAGAAATCAATCTAAGATATACTTGTTCATTATAACTTAAACTTAGAAAGATCATTCAGTAAATATATTCTTAAGAGTAGTATTAATTTGGTATTCAAAACTTATTCCTTCTCTATTTTAATTTTCTTCTTCAGGGTGCGTTTCCTCTTTCCATCAGCTTTATCTAATGTTTGCTTCCTTTTCTTGTAACTTTGGATCATTTCATCATCTTCAATAAGAATAAGTCCCTTATCTTCCACCCGCTCAAGTGATTGAACAATGATACTTTTATCTGGTGTGAAAGCTGAACCATTTGTTGGTAATTGGAAGTAGAATTTGTATTCTTCTAATTTGCATGAGCACAAATTTCTGTAGAACTTGGACGCATGACATCCCTGTGTCTGCAGTAATAACGTAATTTGATGTTTAAAATATAATTCGTACAACACTATGAAATTTGGTTTGAAAACATCAAATCCGTACCTCATTAATAGAAGCTATATATTCTGCCATAGGACATCCTATTAAAATCCGTGCTGCCTCCTCAAATAGAACAACAATGATTCTATCCTTGTCGTTAACAGCTTCTAGCCTTACCATATACCTTAAGTAATAACAAACAGTGTTATCATTCTTGTAAACAAGTAATAACAAACAATGATATTTATCGACATGTAATAATTTTGTTACCTTGGAATATGTTCTGTTTTGTTCTTTACACACCTTGTGCATTCTTTTCCATCTTCAGTTATGATCATTTTTCTTACCGCATGATTTGCACGCATCATACCATGGTTGGTCTTGGTTGTAAATTCTTTCAACGGTTGCTTTAAAGTAATACGACACATTCTTTTTTTTTTTTAACAAAAGGTTAGTATTAGAATAATTGAAGTTGAAATTTCATGTTATGAAGTTATTTAAAGCTTACCTGTTGTAAAGACAATGAGTTAGATAGTAACTCTCGAACTTTGACTTCATTTGCATCACTCAATTTGGTTTTGAATGTCAGTAATTCTGAGTTTCCAGAATTCTTGGATGATTTGAACCTTTGTTTTTTCATCCAAAATTAAATGAATATATAGAAAGGTCATGAATATTAAACACTAAGTTGTTAATACGCTTAAGGTTGAGTTGTCTCTTGACTTGTGTGATAATAACATGAATTACCCAAAAACAATGAACAAGTCAATACTAATAATCATTCCTCACTAAGATGAATACTTAAGAGTTTAAAAAAAAATCATTACCTCTTTTTCAATCCATCGACATCTTTTCCAGTTGGATGCAGTTGTATGGTCGACTGGAAGGAAGTTGAAATTTGGAAAGCACCTATAGTAGGATATTTCTTCAGATTTGGTTGCTATATGTATACATATAGATATGCATATTTATATACCATGAGTATTAGACAAGTACCTTTATATTCCGATCGTTGTATTCTTGAGACTGCTATAATTGGCTGTTGAGGAGCTAATTCCTCGAGTATTTGTCCCTCATTAATTGCCAAGTCACCCCATAGATCTAATGATATTGACTGGAGGCTGCAATATAAGTTATGTAGAATTTTTAAGTATGTATTAATGTGAAGTATATTTCAATTTCCATTTGATACTTACTTGTTTTGTAGAATAACTTCTCTTTTTTGAGTGACTTGGCCATTTTTTTTTTGTGATGATATTGATTGGTTTGACATCAATGATGACCCCTAGGATATCTATAATGTAAAATGCGTTAAATTGTCAATTCATTTAAACATTATTGTTATAATGGAGAATACTATTATGGTAACTAAAAAGTTAACATACCTATTGAATCGTGCTTATTGAGGACATCCTGAATCTCTTTGAATGGAATAAAGTCATAAGCAATATTCTTTAATGTTGAGGTGAATTCTGCATCCTTAACATCGGTTGAATCCTGAAAAACTATTTCAAACTCCCGATGAACATTCTTATAACTTGGATTAACACTCTTGACAATTCCATTTGTTATGGTATAAGTCTTATTGTATAGGAGTTGTCCTTCAAATTTTTCAGCCAATCGGTCAAATATGATGACTTGTATTTTAGTCCCCTGCATTCATGATGTGAACATAGATCAATAATTATTTATTAAAAGCAATTTGGGCATGTAAGAGTAATAGAATTTTTACTTACAGCAGTGTCAACCACGATCAATTTTCGTATTTTTCCTTGTCCATTTTTGTATAGCTCAACACTCCCTTGTCTAAGCACCATCACCTTGATGGTCCATGAATGTTGGTGTGTCTTGAGTGAATTAATGAGCATCATTGTTGATGTAGACATAGCGTCAGTAGAGATTTTCGCTGCATTGAAAAATTATGAAAAATTTAAGCTCCTTAACATAACAATAGAGTAATAGTTAGCAATTATGTGAAAGTGTTAAAGCACACACACACACACATATATATATATATATATATGTGTGTGTGTGATATTGTCTGAAAACAATTATAAATTTTAAGGGAAACCCATTTTGCAACAAGAATATATTTCAATTGCCAAAAGAGTCATTCAATCATCCATAAATAGTTTGATGATTAATCTTCGTTTATAGCAATAGGAATTGTATAGAGTTTAATAGGAGTCCTAGTAAAACTAATGGTACTCCAAAAATGTATAGTTTAACCAACATAATTGACTGGCCAAAAGTAAAAGAAAATAAAAATAAAAGTAAAAATATAATTCATTGGCCAAAAGAAAAAGAAAATAAAAATTAAAAAATAATTCACGGTGGTTTCTCGTAGTGGAGTGTAATTACGAGACATGGACTAACTCAATAAGGTACTATGAAACTACTAATGGTACTTGTCTAAAGCCTTTGAACCATGTAAGTAAAGTCAATTAACACAAGTAGTTTAAAGCCTTTGAACCATGTAAATAATAATAATAATAATAATGATAATAAAGGAATTGTGATTATAACACTTGGAATGTGATAAACTAACAATGATCTCAAACTACAATTCTATACTATGAAACTACTGATAAAATAATCATGAACCAATTTCTTTCTGAATGCATTTTAATTAATGTCATAATAATTTTTTAAGAAAATGAGTGAGAAAAGAAAATGAAAATAGAAAGGGGGCAGAATCGTGAGGTCAGAAATATATGGAGCATGAGCCTAGGAAAAAGTAATTAGCAACGTTAATAGATTAGGAAAAGAAAGGGAAAAAAAAAAAAAAGAAGACTATCCTATCCTAAGCATCTCAAATGTTGAATCCCAAATTTTAAAAAATATATAAAAAAAAAAAAAGGAAAGAAAAAAAGGGGAAAAAAAAAAGAAAAGAAAATAAAGTAGAATTCTTATAAAGGGCACCAAAAAAGTAAAAGTGGGCATTATGTAAAAGTACTACACTGTTCTCCCAATAATGCTATGGTTTTCATATTTTGTATTCCAAATGCCAAATAGGGTGTTAGTATTATATATACTCCGAACCATACAACGATATGTAACCTATTTTATATTTAGAGTGTTTATTTGATAGAATCCTAAATAATTAAGGCTTTGGCTAAGGTACTAAATGAATGATGAAAGGTGGTGAGACCTACTTGCTTACAAATAAGGTGCTTGGGTAAGCATTGAGTGTGCAAAATTCAGATTAAATAAATTCTTTATATTAAACCAATAGTAATTGTACGCATGGCCGGCCCAAAGGGGTGGCAAAAGGGGCAACCGTCCCGGGCCACCAAAGTTCATAAAATTTTGAGGGTCCTCGTGAAATTTTCATAATTACATTTTTTACCTTGAGATTTTTAGTATTTTACATTTAGACATCCCCAAGGCCCAATTTAGTGTCATTAACTACATATATATTGATATACATGTATATAAAACTCAAAAGCGATGGCCCTGAAAATTTTGAAAATTACACTTTTAGTGTAAAATTTTATTGAGTTTTAAAAATAGACCCCTCTAGAATTTTGAAAAATACCATACAATGTTTAAATTTCACAAATAGACTTATAGACCCCAAAAAAATCACCAATTATGTATAAGCAAGCCATAAAAAAATTTGTCAATGATGTATAAGAAAACCCCAAAAAAAAAACGCCTTGAGGGCGCTGGCCCAGAACCCCCGTATAAGGACCTCCTTTTTAATAGTTCGTCCCAGGCCTCCAAATACTCAGGACCGGCCCTGATTGTACGTGTATAGTTTGATTATTCATCTTCGTTTAAACCAATAGCAATTGTATAGAGTTTAATAGGACTCATATTAAAACTAATGGTACGTACTCCAAATACCTATATAAAGTCCACCAAACATAATTCACTGGTAGATTAAAAAATAAAAGAAAAAGAAAAAGAGGAACATAATTCATTCTGGCTTCTCATAATTGAGTGTAAGTAAGAGACATGGACTAACTTGATAACACTTGCAAATTAATTGATTCCTATTACCCGTAGCTATATGACTTGTAGTTGGGTTGAACAAAGCCAATTATTCTATTACGTAAGTAGTTTAAAGCCTTGAATTGTGTTTGTAAAAAAAAAAAATAGGAATTGTGATAATAACCGTGATAAGTAATTGTGGAAAAAAAAAATGTTTAAGTGTTGTTATTAGGTAGTATGAAAAAAAAGGTGGTGTTATTAGGTTGTAGGACTCTGAATGTTAGACCAATATATATATATATATATATAAAGTGGTATACCAAACGTACTAAAACTCTAAGTAAATTTACTTAGGTTCAATTGAGTGTGGCAATTAAGGTGATGTTTAAAGTGGTTTGTTAATTTGAGTTTATGGGTAGAACAAAAAACGATAGCATTTTTATTTGGAGTAATGTTATAGTTTGTAAATCCTATGATCATAAAAAAGATTATTAGAAGCTTACCTTGATTAGCCATAGAAACTTGAAAAGAGATATGGAACTTGTGCTTAATGCCTTTGCTTGAAACCTTTAATTCTAGATTGACCTTCTTCTCTCTATTGTTAACTTTACAGATTGGTTATATAGAGGAGAGGAGAGAGCCAAGATGACTACTTTTAGAATTATACGTCCATCAAGTTTCCTTTTATTTATTCCAATTTAGTTTTGGTAACTATCAAGTGTAATATTATTTTGGAAACTTTAGTCAAGTATATTGAATAGAATTTCCTGAAAATAAAGTGCATTGATTAGGAAATACTGAGAATGTAATAAGCACTTGCGGAATAGGAAGTGTCCTATTTATATTTCTATGGTATGAACATGATTGAATAAGTGGGGAAAAAAAAAAAAGAACCGAAGAAAGGAAAAAAAAAAAAAAAAGAAGAGATCACATGGAAATAGCAAATACTATACTCAAATGCACATGATACTCACACGCACGTCAAACTGGATGGTATCATACTCAATTGCGGGGGTAGAACTGACACAATATTTTTAAAGTTAAAGGGTAAATTACATTTTACACTCTTATAGTTTGGTTATGATGTTACTTTGATTTCTGTAGTTTCAATTTTGTCATTTTAGTCCTTACAGTTTCAATTTAGGTTCAATGTAATCCACTCACACAAATTTTCTCCATTTTTTGATAGAAATAGGTCATGTGATGCACAAGTGATGTATCATTTGGGGCATGAGTGTAAATTACTTACAGAAATTACACTTTGCACACCTGTGTTGAACCTAAATCTGACAAAAATGTAAGAACATTTGATGAATGGATTTTATTGAATCTAAACTGAAACTGTAAGGACCAAAGTGATAAAATTGAAATTACAGGGATCAAAGTAAAATCACACCCAAACTAAAAGGGTACAAAGTGTAATTTACCCAAAGTTAAATTTAAAACTCAAATTTGTGAATCATAACATTATTTGTAAAAATAAAATTTTAAAAAACGCTCTCATTCCCATATTAAGGGTATGTTTTATATTTTTTATTTTTTTATTTATTTTATTTTTTTTTTACTTTTATTTTTTATTTTTATTTTTGTGTTGTTATGATTTGATGTAGTAGTCTCATTTGAGGAATAAGTGCTAGGAGCCCAAATGCTTCATCGGCTATATCAAATGGGGTGTGACCTCATCAATCACTTGCAAAACATATACTACTGGACAACTCTTATGCCATTTGTAATAGTGGAAAATAAGTTTAATTGAGTTTTTCTCCATGCCTAAATTACATTAAAATTTCCAAAAAATTAACGTATTGTTGTAACTCAAGAAATAAGGGAAGAAAGTGACTTAAAAATTCAGTTTTTATAACATAAATTAAAATTTGTTTTCCATTTTTTTCTTCCGTGTTTTTCTTTGTTTTACTGCACTAAATTCATGAACCAATTAGAGCCTAAACTTCTTTCATTTATAATTATAACTTCCTCGTCAGGCCAATTGAAATGTGATGAATAAAATATTTCAAAGACAAACATTGAGAAGCATGGTATTATTCTATGGTAATATTCTTAGTGCAAAAACTCTTAAAAGATGCCAAATTTAAAAAAAAAAAAAAAAAAAAAAAATCATTTAAATGGCAAATGAGATGGTAGGTTGTGTTGAATATTATGTGTTGATTAAATGCTTTACAAATTGTAGAATATGTTGTTGTAGTGCTCGATGTTACCACATACTATTGCATGTGGTATAACTGATAAAGTATTTTAAAAGTTAAATTCAAACGGAGTAAATTGGGTTAAAGTTGTGGCTCATATTAAGGGTATGCTGGCTCAGCCTATTTAGTGTTGTAAAAGGAATTTTCAGCAGTTATTATTTTATAGCTAGTGTGGTTGATAATATATTAATGCTTACCAATTAACAGTGATATTATTTTTAATTTGAGGACATACATATGAAAGAGATTTAATGTCAAAGAAAATACAACAATTTTGTTTTAAATTTAGTAAAGTATAATTTTAGCACTTAAAATTAAATACAGTTAACACTACACCAAATTGGCCGAATTGTCACACTAATTTTCGGACAGTTTGTCACAGCTTTAAACAGTGACAAATTTGGTCACGGTTACTAACTGTGACAATAAACAATCCGTGACAATATATTTTTTTTGTCCCGGTTAATAACAATGACAAGTTTTGTCAGTGTTTGAGACTGTGACAATATTATTTATTGTCACAGTTAATAGCAGTGACAAAAGCGGTTACACTTATAACAGTGAAAACAAGTGCAAAATTTTCATGTCTGCAAAATTTTCATGTTTTAAGAGGCAGTTCTATTTTCGTTTTTTCCCTCTCTTCAGTTTCGGTACCATGATTCAGGACACGCTCGGTATTAATGAGTCTTTTAAAAAAAATCATTCTTTCTTTTCACAGGCTTGTCTTCTCATCGAGTTAGGGTATTATCACCCCCATTCCTTCCGTCTCATCGCCACCTACCAGCACCACCATCTATCGCACCACACCACACCAACACCACCATGATCCAACACCATCGCCATCATCTTCCTCCTTCCCCCTTTCTCATAGACGCTGCCCCATCCTCACGCCGGCATGTCACTAGTCCGGCCCGGCAACTAGCTCCCCCCCTCCTCACCTCACCTTCAACATCCAACCCACCACCATCGCAGGTCCCCCACCCTTTCCCTAGACCCCCTTCTCCAACCCAGTCCTGCCACCGCCTCCCCTCACTAGTGTCGCCAAGATCCACCAAACCACACCATCACCAAGGGTTTGGTACTGTAATTGTTAGAGGTTAGGGCTTGATGTGGTTTCTAAGAGGTAAACTATTTCCCTATTCCAGCTTGATTTTGTGGTGGGTATGAGAGATGTGGTTGCTTTGATTTTGGGTTTAATTTTCACTTTGGGTTAGAATTGATTTGCTTGCTAAGTTAGGGACTGATTTGAGAACTCATTGTTAATTTAGGGACTGATTTTCCGCAGGTAAAATGATTGATATATCATATATTCCCTTTTATGAAAAGTGTGTTTCATTTCTCTGCAACTAATCTCTCTCTCTCTCTCTCTCTCTCTCTCTCTCTCTCTGATTGACACAAACACTGAGACGAAGACACTTAGATCTGAGACCACAGACCCCAAAAACCCTAGCTCAAAGTATGATACTGGTAAGCATTCTCAGGTACTCATCTTTGCTTTGTTGTTTTAGTAAAATGTGGATTTTCTACTCTTCGGAGTAAGTGTTTTTTTTTATGTGATCTCTTGTTGAGTATACTTCGTTAGGACTTATGCTTGCCAACAATCAACAGATGTGAGATGTAAACTGATTTTGATAATTATAGCATAATCATGAGCTTATTGCAACAATCAACAGAGGTAGGTGAACTTGGTTTATAACAGATACTTTGTACTGCTCTCTGATTTTCTATAACTCAATATATTGTGATTTCACTCACTTCTTATTGGTAGAGCAAACCTTGTTAGTTGATCAACCCATTTTCATTTGATTTGCTAGTTGAAAACCTCTCTCTAGAAATTCATCCTTCCCTTCCTTGTCTTTATTTTTCTTTAATGATTAGTTGTTGTCAGATCCATGGCTTCTTCCTTATTTATATTTGCACATTAGAGGGATCTTACGAGAGTCAATAGGGAACAAACTTTGATTTTTTTTTAAATTTTTTTTTAATTTTTAATTTTTTTATTTTTTTATGATATGAGGGAAGGGGAGGTTTGAACTTTGAACCATATCTTGTAGGGAAGCTCTTTGCCACTTGAGTTTTGCCTCACTTGGTAAACAAACTCTGATTTTTTTTATATGGGGGAAGGGGAGGTTTGAACTTCGAACCATACCTTGTAGGGAAGCTCTTTGCCACTTGAATTTTGCCTCACTTGGTAAACAAACTCTTATTTTAATTTATATTATTCTCAGTCCCAATTATTTTAAACTAAAGGAAAGAAATTGAAGTCTACCTTCATTCATAATGTGACCTACGAGTTTGTTCATTTTCTAAGAAATACAATTCTCAAAATATAAAATTTCTTAGAGTTCAAACTCTTTCGTTAATACTCCCCCCGTCCCTTTTTTTGAGCCCACCTTTGGGAACTCAACTTATTAAGGGGACAAAAAGAATCTACACCTACTTTCCATAATTGGCCCTAATCATTGCAATAACTTTTTTAGTTTTGTCTTGGTGTAGAATTCAAGGAAGGGTAGTTTTGAAAAGTAAGTAAAAATTGTGTACCAATTTAGGAAAATGGACACTAATTTTGGGACATCCCAAAATGGAATATAGGACTCAAAAAAAGAGACGAAGGGAGTAAGTAAGATGATGAAATAGTTGTAATTATTGTTAGGATATTCTTAGAAATTCAATTTTCTTCACTAACAACTTTTTAGATCCACTAAAACGACTTTTACTGTTGAACAACTATTTTGGGTTAAAAAAATACTTTGTATTGATTAAGTTCATTTGGTTCATTATAGACACCATGACTCCATTCCAACTTTAGAATGAAGATGGAATGCTTAAAAAAGCAATAGATAATTCAAAGTATAGAAAATAGACTTCATCACTCCAATTATATACATGTACAGTATATATACATGCTTGTTAATCATATGAATAGTACAATATGTACATATATATATACTAGTTTCCATTCTTCAAGGCTGATCTTAGCAAACCTGAAAAAAGAGACATATTTCGGTTCTTTGCACAAGTAGAGTTAAAAAATTGATACCTGTTGTCATGGTTACCGATTTTGTTCTTGGGTTTCAATTGTCCTTTTTTGGCCCTTTTAATGTTTACCTTTTCATATAACATTGTTTTAGCACGGTAATTTTACGTTTGGGTATAACATTGTTTTAGCACGAATTTTTGGCCTCCTCTTTTTGACAGTTTGAAATCTGGTTGCAACTTAATTATAGTATTGGCTTTCATGTGGTTTCATGTGCTTTCATTAATTCTCCATCGGAAAGTCTTCCGGGTAGTTCACTCAATCAGTTGCTAGAAAAGAGCAAATAGAGGTGATAACCTCTCAAATTCTTTCCTTTATTTGTTGTTTTGAACAAGAAATTGTTATCCTTGGTTACTTTAAAATTGCCTATGGTTTTAGCATTAAGAGAAATTGCATGTCACAAGTTCTCTTATTAGCTACCAGTCAGCATCTGAAATAGGACATCATTACAATAGTTTATCTGTTAGGTAACCATGGTCAAGATGCTTATTTAGCACCAAAAAAATAAAAAGTGGACATGATCATACCCTTCTCTGTTGGTATTATCACCAAGCTTAAATTCCATTGTAAGAGTGATAATATGGAGAGAAAAATGAGAACTATTCGGGTTATATGATCAGTTGGCTTTGGTGAATACAATGAAAAATGCAATCTGAGCAAGGTTGTTATGGCTATTGAAGTAGATGTTGCTGAATTTGCTTTAGGCTCTCCATAATGTGCTTCTAAAGATCTTATCTTCTTTCAACTTGATGGAATTGATTCTAAGTTTTTCACGAGTTTGCAAGTCATGGAGGTCAGGTTGTACTGACCCTTCTCTCTGGGGATACCTCTCTGGATCTTAGTGAGTTAGGCAACTAATTATATGTTCCACTTGGATTGCTCTAACATGGTTCCTTAATTATTTGTTGAAAAAACTGAGGGAAGAGTCTGAACCAACTATCTAATTAATTGTTGTTACTTTATATCTTCATTAGGCTATTCACAAAGTTCATATGGTGGGAATGAAAATTCTATATTAGATTTCACTGAAGGTTGCCAGGTATCACCCTTAGTTCTTTTCCCCTATATATGTGGCTTACTTTTGATCACTTTCCATTTTTTCCCCATTGTATACTACGATAAATTGCAAAATCTAATTGTAGTTCCCTTTCCCCTTTTTTGTCACTGTTTTGACTGCTCCTTTGACAAGTAAATTCACCTTAAAAATAGAGATAATTTCAGTGTCAAAAACAAAGGGGCAAGTTGTCTGATGGATTATATGATTTACATTAGATAGTTGGTTCTAATGTAGGATACCAATTCAATCAGTTTTTAGTTCACTGATACAATGATAGTTGCTGGACCTTGGGTACTTTCTAGCTTTATATGTTGGGGATGTTTTCTATCTTCATTAAAGCCTACTACGTTCTCTTGAAATCTAGTTTGCATACTGGGAGCTCTTTTTTTGTCAGAATGTGTTTCCTATGAAAAGTAATAGAAAAACTTATTGGGATAAGTGTCAAAGGTACAACTTTACCACTTCAGATATGTAATAGACTGAGTCAAATCCCATTCTACTACCATTTCAATACCCATTCAAGAATTTGAAATTTTGATTTTTTTTATTATAAACATTTATATGAATCACAACATTTATGTTCACATACATTGGCTACATTACAAACTCTTTTTGAAATTATTTCAGTGCGGAAGCCTTGAGAGCCAAGCTATACTTTTTTTCCCTTTCTTATTTTGGGTATTTATTCTAGGTTCAGGTTTTTTTTTTTTTTTGTCTATCTTTCTTTTCCCTTTGTTTTTTTATTGTTGATTTTGTTTGCCTATGACTTTGTCCAAACATATGTCCATTTCCCTTGGAGCTAGAGAGAAATTGAATGAGAGGAACTGTCTATTGCTAATAGAGGTTGTTGCTAATAGAGGCAAGCAAGGAGAAACCGTCTATTGGCACAGTAAGGTTAAGAGGAAACCTCTTTCACAACAACGCACCCCCTCCCCCGAAAGTAGGTACACTTGTCTTTTATCACACCTGGGTCATGGGGTGGTTTCTGAACTGTATTGTTTACTTCTCTTGATTTGATGTAAAACTACCACTGCCTGTTGGATTTAGCTTCTTATGCTCGTATTCGTTGTTTCGTTGACACTATTTGTATTAATGTTGTACTTGTAATGGAGGAGGACAATGACGAAATTCACGGTGTCACTATTCACAACTTTGCTTCTTGCAGCTCAGCTCCCGTTGGGGCTGACCTTTCCATCCATTATCCCTGCATTTTCTGGTTGCCTCACCAACATAGGAACACAATTTTTCTGCACCTCCTAGCGATAGATCCATTAATTCCCGTTGATGAATAAAAGTTTGATTACTTGAATAAATTTACTTCTTCCATCTCTACTAGCTTCTTGTGATCAACTCTCTATTCTTTAACATAAAAAGTTTAGCTTCCCTCACGAAAGATATATATATATATATAAATGTCACGTTGTAATACTACTAACAACAAACCTCGAGCTCAATTTACGGTTTTATTTGATATTCTTAGATAGCATTGATTTTTGAGTGGAAGTTTTAAATTGTTTCAACACATCTGTATCAAGTGTGAGATGTGAAGCTTTGATCTTTATACAATGTACCTAGGTTACCCCGCATAGGTCCGTTATGGGCTTTAAATTTGATGTGCTAATGTTCTGCTAAAGTTCTACTTTTAATGTATCTAAATAATGTTTGCTAATGCTTGGTTCATTTATTTAGAAAAGGAATGACACTCTTTAAGCACTTAAACTCTGACTATATAGAAAAGGAATTATACTATTTAGAAAAGGAATTATTTAGAAAAGGAATTACACTCTTCTTCTCTTGTCCGAAAGTCCACAAAACAATGTGCACAGAGGAGGTCTTCATGCGCGTATGCCGTGTGCGCACTGTGCCTGTGCATGCTTTGCATGTGCTCTAGCATGTGTGAGGGTGGACTGGACTATGGCAAGGTGGGCATGTGCTGGCTGCGTGCACGCTGGGCTTCAAATGTGGTGTGCGCTTGGTTCTGTGGCTGCGCGCAAAGGGGCTGTGGCTTAAGCAGTGGCTTGTGCGCTGCTGGTGCCACATGTGTGTGAGCGCTGGGTGCCTGTCTTCCTATCTTCCTTCATTCATAGACTGAAATGATACTCTAGATGCTATCAAAAGGCTCCGTTTGGTTCTTCAATTAGGGAAGGGAAAGAAAAGAATAAAGAAATCAATTCCCCTTGCTTGGTTACCAACTATACAACAAGGAAAATAGGAAAGAAAGGAAAAATAAGATGAAGACTTGAAATTTTCAATTTCGTTATTTTTTTTGGTTCTTACGTTTCAGTTCCATTTCATTCTTTCTTGACTTCCTTTTTAGAAATTTGTAGTTTCTAATAATTTTTTAGTGTAGGGTAAAACACTAGATTTTGCTTTACTTTACTCTTTCCCTTTTCTTTTTATTTCTATTTCAATTACACGCATAAACCACCATGAACCTTTGACAGTATGAATTTGTCTAGGAGTGGCTGACCTCACTGTGTTCGACTACGCAACCTCATGATACCTTCTTCTTTTTCTTTATCTTTTGTTGCTCCACGTGAAAAAAAAATAAAAATAAAAATAAAAATAAAAATAAATTTAAAAGCATCCATTAGTGGGTGGGATGAATCTGCAATTTTTCACCATCAACATATAAGTGAAACTTTGAAGCTGTGATGAGTCTAATGACTAAATTGGGGATGTAAATATGGATTTAGCAAGGAAAGGAAGAGAAAACTACAGTTCACAAAATATTCCACCGGCACGGGCGCGTGCACGTGCAACGCACGTGCTTCCTTCTAGTATATATATAAGAGATTAAGAACTTAATTATATGTCCTTATCAAGCCTTTCATTTGAGTATATGATCAAAACTAGACACATGATGTTGTTTGACCATGAGTGATACTATGTGCCTTATTTTCAAATTTACTATTGCATTTATTAACGATTGGTTTGTTTCACTGATTGTGTTTTGCACGTTGGTATCCTTAAGGTTCAAATAGTTGCTCAATCCTTTAACTTACACATATCCTATTATTGTCAAAGCAGTGTAACATTCAATCTCAATGATTCATACAGAATAGTTCTCATCGTATTGATTATGAATTTAAGTACTTCTATCTTTGAAGCATGTTGTGCATAACTCAACTTTAACATTTGAACTCATTCATTCTCTCTGTCGGGCATATGCCTTGCATGTGCACCCTCCACTAGTTTTATATCTAATTAGCAATGAACTCTAATGCATTTATATGTTCTTGGCCTATCTGTATGTATGGATGGATACAGTCCTTGGTAGATTTCTAACTTATCTCTTATTTCGTTGTTTTTCGGGTGAGCGTGCGAGTGAGAGATTATGAAAATACTCGGGCAGTAAACTGCTTGCTCTACACGCAGATCCTGTCACAAGTATATATAAGAGATTAAGAACTTAATTATATGAATGGATGGATATAGTCCTTGGTAGATTTCTAACTTAAGTCTTTTCTTTCGTTGTTTTTTAGGTGAGCATGCGGGTTAGAGACAAGACAGGCCATTCGATTAAGAGCATTGAGGACCTTCTCACACACTTTAAGAGCGAACTTGAAGCTTTCACTAGGGATCTGCTATTGAAATATCACTTAGAATATAATTTAGATGTGTCAAAGCATGTTGATGTCCTATTAGAAGTTCACTTAACATTCTATTTATTTGACACACCCAATACATGTATTTTTACAATCAAATAACTATTTTGTTTATGTTTTATGAATTTTGAAGCCACAGATCGATAAGTAGAATTGATTTGATTAAAAAGCCAAAGATGTGTTTCATGAAATCAGTTGTGTTTTGTGGTGATCGTACAATTTATGTTTATAATAGGTCATTGTATTCGACTGCAATTTTTGTTTTGGTGTTTATATATTTGTATTAGGTACAAAAAATAATAGGGTGAATTCTTGCAAAATAAGATTTAAAAAAAGATATTCCTAATTTGTCATTGTTCTTAACCGTGACAATTAGAGAAAACCGTGACATTATTTTTCCCTACTAGTCACTGCTCTTAATAATTGTCACAATCCAAAACCATGACAAAGAATGTGACTAATTTCATAAATTGTCATGGTCTAAAACCGTGACAAATAATGTGACAAATACCACATATTGTCACGGTTTATGACCGTGACAAATAAATAAATTGTCACTGTTCTATACCGTGACAATTTCGTGACAATTGGAAGTGATATGTCACTTTTAAAGTGTAACAAATGAACCGTGACAAAGGCCATTTGTCACGGTTCTGGACAGTGACAAATTTTGTTGTCACACCCGAAAATGTCACGGATTATAACCGTGACAAAGGGCCTTTGTCACTGTCCAAAACCGTGACAAATCGGCCATTCTGGTGTAGTGTAAGCACTTAGTTTGTTTTTATCAAAGTAATTAAATTTGTTCAGAAATAAAAAAAAAAAACCAAATAAAATTTAACTTTTGTAATCTCAGAAAGAGAAAAATCATATAGAAGTGCTTTAATTGTTGCTCCACAAAGGACAATAAATGGTTACAAAAAAAAAAAAAAACTAATGACAGTAAAGATAAACTTAAAATTTGGATTGAATGTTGTTGTAAGACATTTTCTTTGAGTCATTGATTTTAAGGAAGCCTTAGTATAAATAGCGCTTGATAAATGAAAGATCATTACCTTACTATTTGACTCAAGCATTCCACGTAAAACTTTTTACACGCACCCTAAATGTGTTCATGAAAAGTAACGAAAATAGAGCCTTAAGAAATACGACCCAGCCCTTTGAAAAACAAAGTAGACCCTTAGATACAATACAAAAACCACATAGAGAACGGAAGAAAACAAAGCGAAACAAACAAAGCGTTGCCAATATCATTTTCTTGGAAGAATAATGACTCTCAAACTCAAACTGAAACCTTGATATTACAACCAGAGCCTACAATGAAAAAATTATTATGTTAGACAAATTTTTAATAATCATTGAATTAAAGAAGAAATGTAATGAAGGAAATATTTGAAAGAAAAACATCAAGTGGTTTATAAGTAATTAAAAAGCCAAACATAAATTAAGGACTGGATTAGATTACCAAAAAATTTAAGTATTTCCTCAAAGACAAGTCTTCTATCTTCAGAGATTTCTGTCCTTTTCCACCAAAGGAGTCATCCAATATAGGATTATCACGTAGGAGCAGTTTCTACAAAGGGAAAAAAAACAAAAAGTTTATGAGAGTGTGTAGCGAGAACCTCTTTGAAGTCGTTCAATATAGAACAAGAAGGAATAATGGGGCAAAAGGGCAACTGCATATCAATCAAAATAAATTAACACATTTACCTAATTTGACCTATTTGAATTTAGAACTTCTTTGTATACGACATTTTTTGTATACATCCCCCTTTCTTTGTTTGTAGCTTCTGACTTGATTAAGACTTTGGTTGTTGACATTGAGATTCCTCTTGACATGGCAACATACAATTGTCCATGAGAGAACACGGGTTGAGGCAAATAGATTCCCACATTTGGTATAGTTTGCCCTTGTGCTTTGTTTATGGTCATTGCAAAGCAAAGACGTATTGGATATTGCTTCCGTTTGAATTGGAAAGGATACCCTTCATTCTCCGCCGGGGACAGAGGAATTCGTGGTAGTAGAACGTTTTTCCCTGCATGTTCTCCAATTGTGATTTCTGCATGAATAACATTATCCACAAAATTTCTACACACCATGCGGGTCCCATTGCATAAACCATTTGATGGATCTAAATTTCTTAGTAGCATAATCGGACAATTCACCTTCAAAATCAACTTATGTGGAGGAAGTCCATTTGGAGTCAGAGAATTCAAAAACTCTTCTTGATAATAGTTGCAAGTGTCATCAACTGCTTCATCAAAGCTTATGAATGTTTTGGCATCTCCTGGAAAAAGACAAATCATTTTCTCATTTAATTTGTCCACATATTCATTTTTGGTTGCGAGTATTGCACGGTTTGCCATATACTCTGTCGATTTAAAATTATGGTGCAGTGATGGAAAGATGCAATCTATAAATTGTTGCTCTGAAAATTCATCATTGACGTATTCAATCACCATTTCTTTTGGGATAACAATCATATCATCATCATTTGTTGGTTCATCGCCATTTCCAATTCGTAGGAGTAGTTCGCTAAAGTTTGGATCAGTCCTTGCTCTCATATTTTGGGTCAAGGTTAACCTCTTCATTCTTGGCCAAAGGCGAGACTTCACCAGACTTGCATTGACAGTTTGTTCTCTTGTTGCTCGAGGCACTACTGGTAATACTTGCCGAAAATCACCTCCAAAAACAATGACTTTTCCTCCAAAATCTTCTTGGCTATCTAAGATATCTTTCAATGTTCTATCAAGGGTTTCAATAGCCCAACGTCTTGCCATCGGTGCTTCATCCCAAATAATTAACTTTGCTTCACGTAATAACTTTGCTGTCCCACTTTGCTTGGGTATGTTACACATACTGGACTCATTAGCACTAATAGGTATTTTAAAACGTGAATGTGCAGTTCGACCACCAGGCATGATCGCAGCTGCTACTCCTGATGTTGCTGTAGCAAGAGCTATCATTTTTTGCGATCTTATGGTTGCAAGTAAAGAACGATACAGGTATGTTTTACCAGTTCCCCCAGGACCATCAATAAAAAATACACCGCTTCTTCCACCATTAACTCGGTCTAGTATCTCTGTAAATGCTATTCGTTGTTCCGAGTTTAAACTTAACTCTGAGTAACAATCATCTGGATGAACATCAATTGACATTTCGTCCATAATTTCTCGAGGATAAGTTTGTGCAGAGTGAGAGGAATCATTTTGTAAACATGGTAAGTCATAATTGGCAATACTTTTGCCCATGCTTTCCAAATAAAAGTTCAAACTTTGAAGCGTTTTTGAAATTTGCAACTCAATTGAATTAACATCACATCTAAAATCTTCAGACATTGCCGCAAAATGACCATTCCATAATTCCCTTACATCAGCTGGTTCACAATAAACCAATATGGTTGCAAATAATCTGCGAAGTGCTTGAGGCATTTGGAAGATGGTTGCCTCATTTAAACACTCTGAAATGCTTTGATCAGATTCAAGTATGTCACGCCCCGCAGTAGCAAAAATAGAGAAAATAAATTCCTTTTTGGACCCGTAGGCCATGACAGTTGAAAGTCACCATATTGTCTATAACCAAATTTTAAACCATCAGAGTAATGATTCAAACCACACATTGGAAAGTTCTAGGGTTGATATATATAATCAGAGTTCGATACTAACTATTACAAACCATAAGCATCGCAGAAGTATAAATAGAGTGTTACGGCAACATACGCCTATAATAAACGTAACTATTTCAAAAGTCTCTAAACATAAACACGAGCTAACTACGGCACAGCTTCCAGCCTTCAACTTGCGTAGTAGTCAGCACCAGCATAGCCTCCATCATCGTAGGCTCCTTCCTCGTGGTACCTATCCATGTATGCATCACCTGCATACTCAAAGCCCTGGCCAGCTGGACGTTGAATATCCAGCGGCATAAAATGCCGTCAGCTACGAAAGCCGAGTAAATGCAAATACTAACAGAGTATCTACAGATATGTAGCATATAATGACAACATCAATAAAAAGGATCATCTCATCGTTCGTATGCATGTATGCACCAACCCAATATCTAACAACGGACATCGTCCCAAATCTCCCAATACATAACATAGACTCTTGGGTCCACATTAATCAGACACGTAGTCCCATACCTACGGTCTGTTCACTCTTGACACGCAGTCTCACACATAACATAGACTCTCGGGTCCACATTAATCAGACACGTAGTCCCATACCTACGGTCTGTTCACTCTTGACACGCAGTCTCACACATAACATAGACTCTCGGGTCCACATTAATCAGACACGTAGTCCCATAGCTACGGTCTGTTCACTCTTGACACGCAGGCTCACACATAACATAGACTCTTGGGTCCACATTAATCAGACACGTAGTCCCATACCTACGGTCTGTTCACTCTTGACATGCAGTCCCATATAATCTAGCCAAACGCCCCGATATACTTTGGCCAACACGCCCCTGATACATCCTGGCCAACACGCCCAATACTTTACTCTGGCCAACTCGCCCAATATGTTACTCTGGCCAACTCGCCCAATGTGTTACTCTGGCCAACTCGCCCAATATGTTACTCTGGCCAACTCGCCCCATATGTTACTCTGGCCAACTCGCCCAATGTGTTACTCTGGCCAACTCGCCCAATATGTTACTCTGGCCAACTCGCCCATGATGTTACACTGGCCAACTCGCCCATGATGTTACACTGGCCAACTCGCCCATTTTGTTACACTGGCCAACTCGCCCATGATGTTACACTGGCCAACTCGCCCATTTTGTTACACTGGCCAACTCGCCCATGATGTTACACTGGCCAACTCGCCCATTTTGTTACACTGGCCAACTCGCCCATTTTGTTACACTGGCCAACTCGCCCATGATGTTACACTGGCCAACTCGCCCATTTTGTTACACTGGCCAACTCGCCCATTTTGTTACACTGGCCAACTCGCCCATGATGTTACACTGGCCAACTCGCCCATTTTGTTACACTGGCCAACTCGCCCATGATGTTACACTGGCCAACTCGCCCATGATGTTACAGAACATTACGGCCCTATATCATACGATCTTCGTGACCGCATTTGTACGTACCAATCATAAATAGTATCGACCATTGGGGTCGACAGACCCACTACTATGCACGTCGGCCTTTCAATTTCATTATTATCTCAACATATAGCAAAAGGATATAACAATACAAGGAAAATACAGGGTATTACATATAACAACATTCAAACCAAAACTAGAATGAAATATTAGACATCGTGTATGATTCTAGTAAAAATAGGGCACAGGGGTATTTTGGTCATTTTCCAATTTTGTACGTCCACAACCGAATTTTATAAAAGTTCCGTGAGATTAAATAAATAAGTATTCATGTTGGAAGTTAAGAGTTTTTGATCCTCATTAAGAATCCATCTCGATTTCAGTCGTATTTGAAAATACCAGTTTATCGTATTTATACCGTATTTGAAAATCAGAATACCGTATTTATACTATATCATAATACTGTATTTATACCGTATTATACTATATCAGAATACCATATTTATACTGTATCATAATACTGTGTTTATACCGTATTATACTATATTAGAATACCCTATTTATACCGTATTATACTATATCAGAATACCGTATTTATACGCACAAAAAAATATAAATACGTAATATAATACGTATATACATCACATAATCATAATCATATGTTCATAACAAAGTGTAATATAAATAGTTGAGTGAGTTGGAGACTCACCTAAATTCGCAGAATAATAATGCCGAGAAAACCCGAACAATCTTCGAATATAAAATTCCGGATTCAAATAGCGTTCTTGGTGTTCTTGGTGTACTAGGTGTGTTCTTGGTGTTTGTGTGTGCGTTCTTGGTGTTCTTGGTGTTTGTGTGTGCGTTCTTGGTGTTCTTGGTGTACTAGGTGTGTTCTTGGTGTTTGTGTGTGCGTTCTTGGTGTTCTTGGTGTTTGTGTGTGTGTTCTTGGAGATGTGTAAGCATTAGGATGACTTCTCAACCTCATAAGTCTCAAGATAAAATGTAATGGAATGGTCCCATATATATAGGAACCCAGGAGGGACCTCACCTTGCAATTACCAAGAGTTAAAGGTTCAAAGGATAATTATTTCCTTAAGGCCATGTTTGGTTGGATGTGCAATAAAATCATAACTGGTCCAAATATACCAGATATTCACAAATCTGCTAAATTTCTGTTTCTAAAAATTCTGAAAATATAAACGAGTTCTATAAATACTGAATATTATAATAACAACATAAAAACACTAATCATCTAGGGAAATAAATATTTAAAAATAGCGGGTATTACAAAGTAAGCCTCTTTTTTGTGCAGATTCTTTAAAAGTTTGACAAATACTTCCATTAACCGTTAACAAATCCTCATATGATGTTGGTCCTCTGACATGATTTAGTAATACTCTTAAATAATATCTCTCTCCTTCCGCCGGATTTGCTCCATTTATTCGACCAATCACTTCTCATTTCTTTCTTTCATACCAACGCTTATGTTTACAATGCCACACATAGTACTCTGGAAATTCACAATATAAGAGTGCTCTTGTTTTTTCACTTTTGGAACACATGCTGAAATATTCTGTAAGCATTGTTTTGGAATTATGATCCCAATTGAGAACATCTTGCAAGTTTTGATTATTCCAGTAAGTGACACATTGCTTATTCGGAAGGTGTAATTGCAAATTTATGACTGCAGGGTGCATCTCATTCAAGTTGAACTCGTATATTCTCCAAATTGCTTCTTGAGCTGATACCCATCTTGCATCTTGAAATTGTTGGATTTCGTCCACTATTTTTTCACCATCATTGTAGGCTACATGCACTGAGACTCTGTCATGTCCCTTGTAGATATACTTGTAAAGGTATTTAACTGCTTTTAGACCAGAGCATACTTCAACATTGATATGACAATTATATCTTGAAAGGAGATATGGATTATAAGGGACGACCCATTGATTATTAAGCTCCTCATTACGTACTATCACTTTTACTTTGTCATCTCTTCTTCTGTAAATTGGATATCCATCTTTAGCACATGTTGTCTTAGCACAAAAGGGTCGAGGGTAATGATTTTTACATTCTTCATTCACCATACATGGATTTCTTCTATTCAATTTTCCGCAAGGGCCATGCACCATGTGTTTTACAACCAACTGATATAGACGTGGATATTTTTCTTTATCTGGAATTTCTGCAGTCACGAATTTGTCGTATTGGTCTGGACTTTTGATTTTGAATTCTGGCTTTAGTATAATCAACATGTGTGCATGTGGTAAACCCCTTTTTTGGAATTCAATTACGTGAACATTTGCTGCTACTCTTCCAAAAATTTCTTTTCTGAACAACTGGTCTTTTAGATCTTGAAACTTACCACGAAATACTCTTGATATCAAATCAGGCCTATCTTGTGGACATTGGGATTCTTTTAGTTCATCGAGTATCTCTTTCCACTCAGGATTACATGTCATCGTAATAAATAGGTCCGGTTTAGCAAATCGTTGAACCAATGCCATTGCATCAAGATATCTACGGCGCATGTCTCTCGGACCTCCAACAAATGATGCAGGAAGTACTATCCTTCGGCCTACTTGGTTACCTCTTGTTTCTCCAGCTGTTACAGCATCTACTATTCCCTGATAAAGTTCAGATCTAATATGTGACTGTCTCCTCCTATAATAATCCAACCTTGTAGTTTCAAGCTTTATATACATATCGACAGCAAATTGTTGCAATAACCTTCCAGCTAGTAAAAGAAGGGTTTCTTCGGAATCCCTGATTTGCAACTTATAGCAATAGTATTGTCGACATGATACCTTGGCATTATTTTCTTCACCAACATCTACGCAAGAATTTTAATGAAAATGTATTAATATAATAACATTAGATTGAGTTTAAAATGAAGTGCATCTTACATAGTTTAAGTAATTACCTTGTTGCTCTCGAAGGAAGATGTCTTCAGTAGATGAGAAACTTGGTATATTGGATCCATTGTCCATAGCAATATTGCCATTGTTAATATCAGAAGCTCGTTTGTGTATATTTGGGTGCCATCCAATTTCTCCTCTTGGAAATAATAGAGGATATTGTAAGGGATCATAACAACTGTAATAATGTTTCACTCTATGTCTGTGACCTGAATGAGCATGGACAACAATACTTATTTCGAGTTGTGCATTTGGATTATTGCCTTCTATCCAAATTGCCGCAACTTGATCAGCTGTTGGTAAGTTATAAACTCGTTGATCCAATCGAACATCCTTTTTAATACATATTTGGAAATCTTCACATAGAGGACGATCTTTCAAACTCCGTAAGAATTGTGCATATGGATTTCCTTCAAGAACTTTGATAAGCTTCTTCACTATATTCTCATTTAAATTCGCACCTTCCAGTTTGTTCATTCGGTTATGGACTTCATTATTAGTATCATAAAAATATAACTGAAAATAACAAGGGCCGTTTTCTGTTGGAATCAGGGAAGGAATATCATGATAAATTTGCCCTTGTGCTCGAAAAGTATAAATTCCTCTTCTCGCTGATGCAAGCTCTGTATCCAGATTAACTCCAAAAGATGTGAATGAGAAAATACTGTTATATGCACGAATATTTCTTCTAAATTCATCAGATTCTTCTGAGTGAGTTGTGAATAAAGTGTACAACTCATTCGGAATCTCTACAGTGGCTAGTTTTACTTCACCATTCTGGCAACAAAATGTGGGTGGCTCATAATCAAATTTCTTTGCACCACAAAAAAACACAAGATGGTTGTGGATGTAGCTCATGAGGTTCTGAGCACATTGGATCACAAAATAATTCTCCTGAATATAGCAAAGTTGTAAAAGTGTGAGATTACATGTTTATATCATATAAATTAATTCAAGAGGTATATTACACAAACCTTTATACTTATATTCAACTAATTGAGCTCTAAGTAGCCATCGGGGTTTTTGCCTTTTCGCACTTGTATCATTTGTCTGATAATTATTTTTGCCTTCTGCTAATGAATTGTTGGCTGCTGACCTTCTCTTTTTCCTTGTATCTCTAGTATTCTGAATATATAGTTCTCTTTGCTCATCGCTTAATAAAGCATACCTATTTCTTTTATTACTCTGTGATGGCATTTTCTCCTGCAGTGTTATGCTGAATTAACTGCGGAAAAAATATTAAATTTTGAATAAGGATGGTACCACTTGTTGTGACAGTGAACAATTTACTTTAAGCTTACAAAGATAGAAACCATACATCAAATCATTCTATAATAATGTATACACGTCTGAAATAAAAACAAAGTTCACCATGACATGATTATAGTAATATCGGAATTCAAAAAATTTTAAGAATAGAAGGGATAATATTTCCATAAAAATAAGTTTTATACTTTAAGTAGGAGTTGTCCTATAAACAAAGTCAATTATTTTTGCAAGGATAAGGGATGTAAGACTCTAGTATAAGTCATCACAATAGGTGTAATACTTAGTAGGAGTCATCTAAAATTAAGGTGCCAGAGTAATCTTGAATTAAATGAGTAAAAATCTTCTATAAATAATTGTATTTTCTTCTAATTGTATCATAATCTACTAAAAACTTTTTTACAACATTGTCAAATAACTTATTCGTTGTTTAATTGTCTAAAATGCCCTTAAAACTATCTAATTATAATTTAAGAACTATTTATTGATAATGCATGAATTTAAAATGTGCTCTTCGGAGAAAGAAGTTTGATAAAACAATAGAATGGGTCATGTTTGTACAAATAAATATTTACTATTGAAAAGAAATTATAAATTGCAAAACTTCTCCTAAAAAGTTATAAGTCGTTAAAATAAAATTCATTTTTGTGTTCCAGTAAGTTCATATAATTTACATCCTGAATCATCAAGTCAGAGCTTATATAACCGAATCCTGCAACCAATTGCAAGGAAGGTGGTACCCTATACCACTGGTCCATCTATTGGTCTATTACCTTTCTATATTTAAGTTTTGTTTTCTATTTATTTGGTGTATTTATGTTCATTATGCACTATAATATTGAGAAAACACTACACGTAAACAACAATATTGGGAGTAGCTAGGAAATAATACTTGTATTCATAACATTGTTCCAACATTTTAGCAATATTTGGATTAGATATTGAAACTTTTTGTCTGTGTGCATTTTCATTATCCCAAATGAATTTTCTTTTATAACATTTCCTTGCATAATAGCTAATGTTAAGCGTACCACAAACTTATGTCCCCTTTTCTTACGAAGCTTAACTTTATCGTAAGTTGAGGTATAAACTACACCATTGCAGGAGTAAAGCTTAAATTTACCGTACGGTGCTTCATAAATTTGATATATATATATATATATATACACACATACATATAAATGTCAAATTTGGTTACCAAATGATCGTTCCTTTATAGAAATTTTGAAAAACTATAGCGTTTATTGTAGATATACACCGTATTAGTGATTCAACAAAGAGTGGTGATATGATTTCTAAAATTTGAATCCTGATATTGATGGTCAAATGGTTTCTTAGTTGGTGTTAGTGATTGGTGTGACCAAAATTGTACCGTGTGATTGATTCAACAAAGAAATTTATGACCTAAAACATGACTCTTTAACATCAATAACAACACTCTTTCACACCTTAAATATGCAACTAACATTACAAATTCCATCTAACCAAAGAAATTATTCATACCTAAAAGCTTAATTATGCAAAACTTTGTACACTCCAGTATTAACTTCCAAAGCAAGGAAACCTGAAAGTAAATGAACATATTGTACAAAAGTTAAAATCATGGCATGAATAGGCATATCCAATATCAACCAAATCAAATTTCAAGCCATAGCCTATGGACTGCATTAGAAAGTACAAATTAAAATTCAGGTCATTTTTCTCATAGTAATTGTCAAATTTAGTTCCCAAATACAATTTTGAGGGACCTGGCTCAAGCGAAAATCTGTTCTACATTTTATTTTAGTGCAAAGCATATGCAAATTAGGCACAAAGAGAAAAAAAGGGTATATGATTGGTTGACCATCCAAAAAGAAATTTGGAAGGTCATATGGATTGTTATATATATATATATAAGCCCTTAGCAAACCAAATACTTTCCCCACCATTTAATTCATTCATAACTTCTTAGCTCTTGTAAGCCTCAATCTCATACAATTGTAACCTCTTCACAGTATCGATATTCGTATGGCTTTGATAAAAAAATTATTGTCTATTAGTCGGATATTAAACACAATATACGTGAAACTTCCCAAAGATAACACCCATTTTTCAACATTAACCAACGTATTGCAGATTTCCAATGAAAATAATGGCGAGAAATAAAAGGTGAATAATCATGAGAAAAAATCATAAGAAATATCTAATTGATCAATTAACTTTATGGCCCAAAAGCTACAAAAATAATGACATTTCTATTTTTAACGCTCGTGTATCATACAAATTTACAACACCAACACACAAAGTTTGTATTGCTAATGAGTTCACTATTACCATCATCATGTCTCTATGGGATGCCAACATGTATGTCAAGAATTGTCAACAATCCATGAAAAGAAGAAAAGCTTCACAAATCCCAATAAAGACTGCATTCAAGGCCAATCCATAAAGTCCCAACCCTAGTAAAAAAATAAACAAAGAACACAATGGCCCTTTTTATTCATTTTCAAAGGTATTGACTACGCAAAGGGAGGTAGTGCTCTCTTACCCTATAAACCCCCAACACTTTATACTTAAACACGTAGTTCTTGACTACTTCGTGCACCCCCAACTAATTAATTAAATGTGATAAAAGTGTGATTAATGTTGTGGTTTGTGACGTGTGTCTATTATTACTCATAAGGTGAGTTCTAATTAATCAATCAAGTAATCAACTCTTTCAAGAATTATAGGAGTTAATTCATAAAGTTCCTATTTCTTATTTCTCTTCAAGAGGGGTACAGACAGTTGCTTGCAAGTTACAAGTGCACTTGGGGTCCACGGTGAATACTTTTGCCCACAGAAAATCCAGAGAAAACACCTACATTTTTTTTTCTTCACCTCCCAAGCAACAATTCCCTCAAAATTGTAGGGGTGGATTGGGCTGTTGGGTTTTCTTTTAATTCTGTTTTCAACTACTGTATACTATTATGTAGATTATGTTACTTAACCTAGACCTAACAAAGTAGCCAATAAATAATGCAAGAAGAAAATTAAAGTCGGTTTTTTTCAATTCTTTTCCAGAACATTCTCATAAACCTAAAATCAATCACAATTGAAGGAAATTCTTGTTGTGATTCCATATATTTGCACCAAATTATCAATTGAGGAAAATACCTTAATCAAAGCAGGTTCAAAGGAATCTGGTAATGATTGTTTGTAGAGTTTCCAGATCACGCGGATGAGCTGTGAAATTGAGAGGAAGCGGAACAAGAAGAGGAAGGGGAAGAGACGTGAGACTACATATAATTTCTGTATTTTTTAATTTTTTTTTTAAAAGAATCAATATATGTACACATTAGTAATAGAAGTTGTATTATTTTTGTTTTTTTTTTTTTAAAAAAGGAATATAAGTTGTTTCCTAAATGTATGTATATATAACATATACATCAATGATTCAATGTGGACGGCCAAAAAAAAAAAGGTAAAAAAAAAATAGCATTCTAAACTATAAGTTGTTTCCTAAAATGTATGTAGAAGTTGTATTAGTATTTAAAAAGAAAAAAAAGAAATATAAGTTGATGTATATATAACATATATCAATTATTCAATGTGAACGGCCAAAAAAAAAAACATACTAAACTATAAGCCAAAAAAAAAAACATACTAAACTATAAGTTGTTTCCTAAATGTATCTATATATAACATTAAATGTATGTAGAAGTTGTATTAGTATTTTAAAAAAAGGAATATAAGTTGATGCATATATAACATATATCAATTCAAAAGCTATAGCCAATCGGGCAGCAAGACTTGGGAGGTATGATTATTAAACAATTATTTTGATAATCATGTTACAATTAATCAATGATTTGACATAGTGGTTTTCCAATAGAAATTGCATATAGTTCAGTTATAGAAAGTATTAATATTTTTTTGGGCCGGGAATTGAAGAATCAATATATGTATACAAGGAATAGAAGTATATCTTTAGTTGTTTCCTAATATTGAACTATGTATATATAACATATATCAATGCGCACGGCTCAAGAAAATGGTAAAAAAAAATCTGTTTTATGTAACATATATAAGTTGTCTCCTAAATTATGTATATATAACATATATGAATGATTCAATCAATGTGGGTGGCCAAAAGCATATATTAATGATTCAATGTCGACGGCCCAAAAAAAATGGTAAAAAAAAAAAAAAAAAAAAAATAGCATACTAAACTTATTACTAAAATTTTAACAAAAAAATTAGTTAAGTAAAAGTGCACCGATTGATAAAAGTGTAAAACACTTATGGGCATCGGTGCACTTATATATATTATAGATAGATAGATAGATATACACAGAAGAATCAGTAGTATATGATATGACTTTGGGGGAAGTGGCTCCCCCTTGTTATCATGTGTTTCTTTCTGATACGTATGGACGGCATTAGAAATTAGTTCTTGATGTTTTAATCTGGCCAGGGTTTTTACTCGTGATGCTTGTCATTTTTCTTGTTCTGTGATATGTTGTCTGTTATGAAGAACGTTTTGTAGAAAAAAATTAATACAGAATATTTTATTTTCATTATACTACTGATTCTTCTGTGTATTTGCAAAAGAGGGGAATTGGAAAGGATAATCAAGCATAAACTGATGGTGGCAGGCTCCTTGAAAGTGTGATAAATGTAGAGGACCAGAGCTCTCAACAAATGTTTTTTTGTCTCATATTAATTTACCACTCTTTCGACGACTATTGCTCTCTATACCTATAATACTAATCCACATGGACCACATTGACGCATGAGCTACGAATAAAAAGTAACTCCAATACCAAAGGGATTATTATGCACTCCACTGTCATAACTTTCTACACAAGGACGAATCGAGAAAAATGCCTTGTTTACCTAACATAGTTACAGAACTGGCTGATCAGTGACCAAATTTCAAATAAACTGTAAACTTACATCTTCTATTGCGCAACTAAAGAATGCTTTGGCATATCTACGTCATCTGGTGACTTTTTTAAGTATCAATAATCATGCCCAAATCTATTTTTTCCCCCCTTGCAGATGCTTTTAGAAAAAGATCGTTTCAATTAGAAATGAAACTAATGGATAATAAAGCAAATTGACATCTGGATCATCATTTCCGTTTCCTGCTGTTTTCTTGTGGCAAATGCTGATGATTAAGGACAGTAGTAAATATATAGTAACAGAATGATTCTTAATTACAGAGGTTATAACTTCTTAAAAGGCATTACTATACCTCGATCAATATATTGTAACTCTTGACTTGATTGCATTGTGCAGCCTCACTAAAGTGTGAGAATATTGTGTAAATTTTGCAGTCCTCTACAAGGTTTGCAGTTACTTTTATTTATTGTCGCCACAGATACCTGAAGATTGTATGTTATTATGCTAACAAGAAGGAAGAGACTTTGCTAGTTTTCCTACTCTTTTGTAGTGTACTAGAATGACTGGTCTACCTCTACAAGAATGGTACCCAGGTGGACCAATAGTATGTTTGAACATGATACAAGTACCTAAAGAAAAGTAATGTAGTGTCGTTTTGAAAAGAAGCATGTCAGAAATAACTTTTTGGGCAGATTTCTGTGATCAAGAACTATGATAGTAAGTGGTGCCAAAAATAACTTCTAACATTCAAACACTATTATCAAACAGTAAGTCTGACACCAAAATTTTACGTGGAAAATTCAACAAATAGAAAACTATGTATCAATAGTCCAGTTACAAAATAAAAATATTTATCTCAAGTTGACAAAGAGAGGACGAACTAACTCCTAACACATTATATAGCATAAAATTAAAAGTCCGCATAACACATTGAAACAATATTTTTTCAGGCCATTTTTATCACCTTCATGGACTACTTCTACGTGATGCCGAAGAACCTTGGCGATACATTTTTTTTATTAAGAAACAAGAAAGGATAGCACCAATTGTTGCTCATCATCGAATCTCAAATGCCATACTTTGCACACCTTTTCTTTACCCATTTATGGTAGAAAGGGCTGACAGCCTTTAGGAAATCTGGAATGCAGTCCTGGTGAAGTTTTTTATAAGACCTGCAACAGTCTTCACGGATAAAATCCAAGTTAAAAGTTATATGAGCCTGCATAAATACCACGCCACAATAAGTTGGCACGCCATCGTAAGTAAGGAAGCAGTTCAAGGACCTACTCAGGACTGCAGAGCTGGGAGAGAGAAACGAGGCCAAGCACAGGATGGCAACAACCATGGAAGGTAACTGCTTCTCTACTCTCATCCTACCAACATGCAACACTTCAGAAACCGTCACTGCAGTTTGTATGTTACCTTGATTTATATTGTGGGTGGAATTTTTATAGGGACAACTCGTAGCAGTTCTTGAAGCGGTTGCATTCATTTCATGTCCGTTTTCACAAAATGTGGAAAGGAGTTTCTTTCTCCTTAAACCTTACAAATAAATGTAATGAAAGTTAAAGTTCGGTTAAGATCGTGCCCAGTGCCCAATATACTAGCTACTAATACAGCAAGTATTACGGTTTATGGGTATCGAACTCTTGGACTGCGGCTGGCAGATATGCAGAATTCCTAACACTGATTTTTACCTTGATTGAAAAAAAAAAATGGTTTGCGGAGATTTTGTAATTAAACTAGTAGTTAAACTAAGAGAGTAATTAATTGAGTGGTGATCAAATAGTGGAAGACTTGGGGAATAGAATCCACCAGTAATCGTCCAACTATGTGTATTGCATTCAGTAAAGGACAATTGCATCACAAATGATTCAAGATGTTATTATGATTACAAGTTATAGTCACAATTATATCATGAAGAAAGATTATATGTGATCTATTCTTAAGCATGACTCATCTTGGATTAGCACAAACTATCAATACTAGACTAGGGTTATACAACCTGTATTCTCTAAACTTGAACCATGTATACAATAATGAACACACAGTTACAACCATAACATAACTATTACATACAAGATCACATAAAATGTACATTCGAGCTCAATAACTAGGAAAATAATACTAAGACAAGATATTACTTTATCAATCAAAGAATACAAAAAAAAAAAATTAATACTGAAAACTAAGCACTCTTATCCAAAAAAAAAATAGGAAACTGATGTAGCACACATGTTGCATATGGGTATTATGCAACTTGGGACCATAAACATGGCATTTTGACCAATATAGTTCACTGATTTTTTTTTTATTTTCGCGTACAACAATGCTACATGCACTTTATTTGCACATCAAAATGCACGACCAAGGACTTCTCAGCAAATTTTAAAAGTTTGTGAGACCCACATTTACAAATTGTTTTCAATTCTTAGTTTCCCCTATTTGTAAATCCCTAGCATTTGGCTTTCCCATTCACAGAGAAACAATTTTTCCGATCCTGATACTCTCTCTCTCTAACTCCAGTTGATCGACACAAATCAGAGTTTCACCGGCGACGATCCGGCATCCAGCGACCATCGACGAGCTCCTCTCTCTCTCTCTCGGCCAAACAAGGATAGGAACATAATATAGAATGAATTGCTGAAATGGGTTTAAAAAATTGGAGAGAAATCACATATATATATATATATATAGAGCTGTGACTGAATCACATTTTGAAGAGGTTCATAAGCTCAAGAAATATAATATCTAGAATTGGTGACTTGAAGTATTAGCTGTGTAGCATTGTTGTACATTATAAGACCATCTTCAATACTAAATGCTATTTTATCACGCCAAATCTATATTTTGGCATTGTTGTAGTACTAAAATGCTATATTTTAGCATATGTGCTCCAATGGTATATGTCAAATGAAATGCTATTTCTTTCTTTGTATTGGACCTACACTGACTTGGGAATATGTGGTGCAACAAGATATGAATATATATAATTTAAATGAGCATATAGCTCTTGATCGTGCAGAATAGAGAAAAATGATTCATACAGCCGACTCCAATTGATTGGGACACAAGGCTTGGTTTGGTTTGGTTATTGGATAAATTTAAGGTATTGCCTTGTTGGTATGACCAATTATAGCATAGTCCTCCAAAAATACACATTCAATGGTGTGCCAAAGGTCATGTCAAATTATAGCAATGCCAAAGGTCATGCCAAATTTAGCACAAGACATAGTATTGCTATAATTTGACATAAATTTTGACATGCCATTAGAAGGGTTTTTTTGTAGGTCATGCTATAATTTGACAATAGCATGAGATATAGCATACCTATTAGAGATGGTCTAAAGCTTTTGTGCCTAGAGGTTTCCCATCAAAATGATGACCAAAATCCCACGCTCTGAAACCCATTTGATTCCATCCAAAATGCAATATATACCTGCATATGTATTTGAGTTGGTTGTTGAGGTCAAAGACTGCTAGAATTTTCGTATAATTCTTTTGGACATTGCATGGAAGAAAAAGACCCACAATTTGGTTGAAGTCAAGAGCTCTATCAGGATGATGAACACTGAAATGGAGATCAGAGAGCTGAACCACCCAAACCACGTCATCTGGGTCACCCTTCAATTCTATGAGAGAGAGAGAGAGATTTGTGGCTTGCGAGTTTCCAAATGCTATCTAAGCTCTTTCAATTTAGGGAAAACATTGAGGCTCATTCAATTTCGAAAAGGGTAATTTTTGGGACACAATTTTCTCATAATTTTCACACAAATGTTATGTGTATATTTTATGTATACATAAAGATCTGGACCATTTATTTTAATGGAGTCCATCCCTGCACACAATTTGGAGAAAACACTAAACAGTTGGCACGATTTGGGGAATTTTTTTTTTTTTTTTTGGGAAAACACTAAATAGATGGCACAATTTGTAAATGTGAATCCCACAAAACTTTTAAAATTTACTAAGAAATTTTTAATTGTGCATTTTGGTGTGCCAATAAGAGTGCATATAACATCATTGTTTCCCGAATTACTTGTCAAAACGAGCACATTTCTGAGCTCCACGCCGCTACAACTGCTATGCAGAATTTTTGGGCCCAGAATAGCCTATTTTTTTTTTTTTTTTGCTTGGACAGAATAGCCTATTTAAATCCTTTTGGAGCTACTTTTACACTTTAGAAAGTATAAAAATATATGAATTGGTCCCTAAATTATGTTATTAATAAGAGTTGATCCTCCCCAGTTTTTGTGAATATAAATTAATGCCTGATTAGGAAGATAGTCAGTAATTAGTCTTTTTTTCTCAAATTGACAGAGAGCTTATGGGTCATTATACCCTTCATTATATATATATATATATATCAAATGTGTATCATCAGCCACGTCAAGGCTTGAATTTAGGGATTTTAAATTCAAACCCCAAACAACTATATATATATATATATATATATAGAGAGAGAGAGAGAGAGAGAGAGAGAGAGAGAGAGAGAGAGAGAGAATTAGAGAGAGATACAGAGAGAGAAGATCTGTGGAGTTCAAAGAGAGAGAGAGAGAGAAGATCTGTGGAGTTCTCTCTCTCTCTCTAAAATAGAATCAGACAAAGGATTATATTTATCATCATCATCATCATCACCGATGAGATGAAGTTTGGGAAGGAGTTTCGGATCCATATTGAAGAAGCCCTTCTTGAATGGAAGGACAAATTCCTCTGTTACAAACCATTGAAGAAGCTCCTCAAGCACTTTCCGGCAGCCACTGCTGATCACCCTTACCTTTCTGATTAACGCCTATGTCGTCGCCGGAGTTGACGATTCAGAGAGTTACATGCCATATTTGGAGGATCTACAGGACTGGTAACAATTTGTGTTGTGGATGAGAACGAGAAGCTTGAAGACCAGAGTTCCCGACATAGATTGATGCAAGAAAGAGAATCACAGATCAAAAATTTGAGAGAAGAAAGCACAGTTTCGAGTTCTAGTATATATATATATATATATAGAGAGAGAGAGAGAGAGAGAGAGACAGAGAGAGAGAGAGAAGTGAGAATTTTTCACCAAAAAGTGAGAAATTTTCATTAAAAATGTGAGAAATTTGTTTTTATTTTGTGAGAAATTACTCATCAAATCCATTCAAAAGGTGTGAAATTTACTTTTTTGAATCTTTGTCAGATATTGTTAAATGTTGATAAATTGCTCATCAAATCCTCTCTATGTGTTTGATTATTTTTGTTTTTAAAAGTGGGTTATTCTACCCTTCTACTATAAGTGAGAAATTTTTTATCGTTATATACATTAAAATGAGAAATTCTCACTATTTTCAATACTTAGCTAATATAGTAAGAAATTTCACACTATTTGCGCAATATCAGTGAGAATTTTCTCACTTTTTAAGCATGAAATTCTGAATACGTAATGCAAAATTATCAAGAGTTTGTGATAAATTTCGTTTTCTCTCTCTCTCTCTCTCTCTCTCTCTCTCTCTCTCTCTATCTGGGAGGTAAATATTATGTGGGTATATATATAGATATTTCTATAGAAAAGTATACAGATATATAGGTTTTTGAATTGAAAACCCTGATTTATGGGAGTAGGAGTATTTATGTCCTTAAAAATACTGAAAGACTAATTTTTAGTTAATGTTTTAAAAATGACCTACTTTTAGAAAAGTCTACAATAAAGGACTGAAATCTAAAGGACTCTAGAAACTAAAATAGAGAGAATTGTATTGATATATTGATATATTCAAAATACCAACTAGGGTTGCATGAGAGCCTTTATAAGGGTTTACAACATTGATTACCTCAGTCCTAATATAAAGATGACATCACCCATTACATAAGCCCTAAATACTAGAATAATTGACATATATATTTATCCGCAAACACTCCCCCTTAAGTTGGCACACAGAAACTTGTTGAAATGTCCAACTTGCATACTTGCATTTGAGCGTGAGTAAATGCTCCCAGTTTTTTCAAGATCTCTGCAATACTCTACTTCAATATATAACAATCCCCCTTACAATAAATACCCAACAACAAATACTCCCAACGATAAATAATAAATGCTCCAACATCCCCCCTCAACTGAAGGTGGTAATGAAAACTACAACCGAAGTTTGCATTGAATAATGACAACCGAAACAAGACTGTAACAAGTGACTGAAAATGGTGATCGATGACAACAACCAGTGGGATATTAAATCCCCAAGATTGGCGAAGGTGGTAATAACATCCACCACCAACAACAACAACGAAAAATTATGGATCAACATTGTCCATAATATGGGGGAAACACATCCACCACCACCAACGAAAAATTGTGGATCAATGTCCACAATATTGGCCAAGGTGAAAACAATTCACCAACAACAAAACAAAGTGTGAGACTAAAAACCACAACAAAAATCACCAAATTTCTATCCAGGAACAGTCAAAACAAAGGGTATAAAACTCCATCCGAGACTATCGAGTTGAAATCCAACAAAAACGAACCAAACAGTAGCCCAAATCAATCAATCACCACCAAACAAAGACCAAACATGGTCTTATATCATCAAATAAAATCACTCGAATAAAAAGAAGTGCAGAAGAAGCGTCCAGGGACTACACAAAACGTGATAGAAAATTTCTATAATTTAAAAAAAATTGGGGGTGATTCTATACTTTTCAAAACATTTGGGACTGAGTTGTAAATCTCAAAAACATTGGGGGCTAATTTGTAAAATTTTTTAAAAAAAATATGAGGGCTAAAAGATAATTTTTTAAAATCTGGGGGCAAAACTAAAAATATAAAAAAAATACTTGTGGTGCGTGGAGGGCTAAGAGCCAGCATGCACATGGGGGACCACCCATGTAGAATTTTTTTCTACTCTTCTTTCTCCTTCAAAGGATCAACCAAACAACATTTGCCCAAAAACACACCAAACAAATCCTTAAGCTCTATTCGTGTATAACCTTGATGGCCAAACAGAAACTTAAGTCACCAAACCAATTTAGATCTCTAAAGAAATGGCTGCTAAACAAACCAAATAACCATGGCTGCCAACCTAGGTCTCGCACAAACGGAGAAGAAAACCACCAAATCTTATTCGATGAACAGTGATGCGTAAACAGTAAATTTGATGAATAGTGCCTTTGATGAACAGTAACTTTGATGTACAGTGTTTCGATGAATAGTACCTTTGTGAATAGTAATCGATGAATAGTGATCGACAAACAGTGATCAGTGAACAATATCGATGAACAGTGACAACTGAAAAATCTATTTTTGGCAATATTTAGGACTCTCGACGACGGGTTATAAGGTGGTTACTAGGGTTCCGGCGGAGCATCAAGATCGCCGCCTGCCGGTGAAGCAGAAGATTGAAAGTCACCAAGATCTACTACTCTGATACCATGTAAAAACTAAAATAGAGATAATTGTATTGATATATTGATATATTCAAAAAACCAACTAGGGTTACATGAGAGCTTTTATATAGGCAAATACAAGGAATGAAAAATACAAAAATGCCCCAAGGGCTCACATCATTGATTATCTCCGCCCTAACATAAAGATGACATCACCCATTTACCTCTACCCTAGCATAAAGATGACTTCACCCATTATACAAGCCTTAAATAAAAATTGACATATTTATTCTCTAACATACACATTTTCTGCCACTTTTGACAGCTTTCTATTTGGCATTGTGCCATTAAATAAGGATTTGATTGTGTCATACCCCATCCCACTACACGCAGATTTAGGATTGTTTAACAAAGGATTATCCACTCTAGGTCACGAATTATTAACATGTTTTAAGAAATACCAATCAGATTAATGATAAAATAATTGTATTGTTAAACTAGTGAATCTAGTCGACTGATCGGGGGTCCGGTCGACTGGAAATGCAAGATACAGAGAGCTCAATCCTGAGGATTCCCTGGTCCGGTCGACTGCCCTAGTTTAGTCAACTGAGCTTTTTGAGGTTCGGTCGACTAAATTCGGTTTGGTCGACTGGAAATGCAAATTGTAGAGAGTTCAACCTATAGAAGAGATGATCCAATCGACTATACACCCGATCAGTCAACTGGCTTGCCATAGCAGCACATTCTGCAGCAACTAACAAGCAACTCTAAACAGATTTTTAATGCACAAAACTTGAACTCAAACATTCCCATAAGCTTAATAAAACATTCCTAAGTTACAAAATGAGCCTCGAGTCATGATTTATATGGCTCGCAAAGTATAGATCCTACGAATTAAACCTATTACAAGAGTTCAATTTTACAAGTTCTACCCCAAATTAACATACACAAACTTCTAGAAATCTCAAAACCACATATTGCACTTAACCAGGTTATGAACAACGCAACTCAATCCCAATCCTCCATTCCCAACGCACACGTAACCTCCTTTTCGAGCCTTGCTCCGAATCTATAGTGGTTGTTATGTACCACAACAGAAATAGGAAAACGGTTTTCTTAAGCATTACGCTTAGTGAATTAACTAACGTGCTTTAATGATATGCCATGTATAATGCAACAATTTAAAGCACATAAGCATACATAATCGCAGAATACTTGGGTTAATGGTTCACTCAGACCCGATGATCTTTCCCTTGGCCCGCGGTCACTTCTATTCCTTTGATTACCGTTCCAAAATGGTTTTTCTCCTTCTCCTCCCTTATTTCACCACGATGAACCATTACTCTCAACCATTCAGTGACCACTTAACACACATAAGCATATAGCACATAAACATGTTGATTTCTCACATAATTAACATGAGATGGGCAATTCTAACATCAATTAAGCTACTAATTTCAGAATTAATGATTTCCAACTAGCAATTGAAGCATATGACATGAACCACATCAAAGCTTTTGGTTAGAAAACTCACCTTAGCAGAATTTTACCCTAAATTAAGCTAGAAAATATGAATTCCTCCAAATTTCAACCCGATTCTCACTCTGGAGTAATTCCTACACGTTTTCAGCAAATCGTGTGTCGCCGATTAGAATGAGCTTCCAAAATTTGACAATTAAAATTTAAATAAAAGGTATAGATATGATCGTCTCACCTCGACGAGTCCGAATACGGCTTCGGTTGGCGAATTAGATGTTGGACGGTGACAGAACAGCGTGAATTACGGCGTCGGAGACGTGTTCGTCTTCTCTCTCGGCGTCTCTCTCTCTCTCTCTTTTCTTTCTATTTTCTATAAACTTTCTGTTTGGAGAGTCATCTCCTCTTGACACACACTCATGCATAAGCATTGAGGTGTCATCACCTTAATTGTTTTCACTTTTCATTTACACCCCCTGTAGACATCCCATTTTGTCGGCTAACACATGTAGGAGGCCACAAACATGTCAAACCTCGATGATTAGAAAGATCGGATTTTCAGAGATTGCCTCTAACTCTCAAGAAGTCAAAGAATTTGCAGAAATGACCAAAATGCCCCTAAAAGCCCAAAACTCTCCAGATTGGCCCAGAATCTCAAAAATCATTCGATGTTTTTCAAAGCAAAAAAAGGGTATTTTAAAAGATGAATATTTGAAATCGTAAGCTCCCAGAGACCCCCGAAAGTTCCCAGAAAGTCTCCGTTGACCGGTTTGACTAAAGTTTGACTAAGTTTGACCAAGGTTTAACCAAATTTGACCAAGATTTGACCAAAATCATCCGAATTTGCCCAAAAGTTTCGAGATCATCCTAGATCATGTAAAAAGTCTTAAAATATGTTTTAAAAGAAAATCGAACGGAAACGTCAGTCTTTGGAGGCTTCCAAAACTTCCCGAAATTTCCTGGAAGTGCATGTTTGACTGATTTGACTGCAAGTTTGACCAAAAATCAAAGTCTTCTTTTCGATGTTGAAATATTTTTATCAAATACTAGAGGTCAATAGCTTTCCAACGGTATATCGCACATAAATTCTGGATCTAAAACGAATTTGTTATGAATTTCTGAAGGTGAAAAATGCAATCAATTCGGCTTTTATCGCGAATACCGCAAAACTTTCTAAAGTGACCCAACTCCAAATTATTTTTTATGGAAAGTAGACCTCAATAAATTTTCAACGGTATATCACAATCTCAATTTGGATTTTGTATGAATTTTTTGTGAATTTCGGACGAAATAGGGCCATTTCACGAATTCCGGGAGTTCTGGAGGCCAAAATGTAAATTTTGGTCAACGGGAGGGTTGACTGACGCGGCGGCACTGGCCCACTGCTGCGAAGGCAATGGCCAAGTGCCGCGGCGGCACTCTGAGTGATTTTTCATTTTTTTTAATAAATTTTTGTTAATTTTTGGGTTTTAATTCAAATTTTCAACAAATAAAACGACATAGTTTTGATAATCTGAACTTTTTGGACCAATTAGAGACTTTTAAAAATCCAAAATATACCCCCATCTTGGCCTATAAATGAGACCCATTTTCTTCCATTTGGGGAGAGCTTGAAAGCCATTAGAGAGAGATATAGAGAGTTATGAAGAAATAGAGACAGAAATAAAGATTTTCTTCTTCAAATCCAAGCCAATGTGAGTTTTTATTTAGTTTTCTCAAAACTAAACTAGTATTTATGAGAGCAATCTACACCCACATACACACATATATGAGACGTTGAATGCTTGTGGTTCCACCATTGAATATCATCTATTGATTGTTTATTTTCTTGCTTATATACAATGTTCATCTCCTCTTACCTCATTTCTTTTTTATTTTCTTTGGTTTACTTATAGTTCATTATCATCTAAATAATGACATGAAGTTTGAGGTGAGTGAATCCTTATGGATAGTAGCTCTTGACCTCAAAAACATGTTTAATAGATGATGATTATAACTTCAATACCTCCAAGGTATTCTTGAAGTTATATTCAAAATAAAAATGAATCTCTCCAATAACATTGGGGGTTCTTGATGATGAGGTTGATGTTGATATTCCAAGAGGTCATAATCTCTATTTGTTGTTGAAAATATACTTTCAAAACCTCTATTTCAAAACCCCTCTTTAACCTCCTCATTTTGATCTCAAGAAAGAAAAACTCTAGTTTTTCCCTAAATCTTCAAAACATTGAGTCAAAACAGTGAGTGATTCGAGTTCAAAGATTTCTCTAGAACTCAATACTCAATGTATGGATTCAAGACCACTTGGAAAGTCTTCCTAACTCATTATGAAACACCCATGATTTTTGGTTTGACTTGGAAATACTTGGAAGGGTTCCATTTTGGCCCAAACATTCACTCCAGATATTCTGCCTTTACTGTCACAGCAGCTTGGTTAACTTTCAACTTGTTTTACAGAACACTTTTCCAAAAGGGGTGGTCCCAACTCATTTTTCCATTGAACTTCAATGTATTAGGGACCTTTCTGTATAAAATGGGCCCCTGGATCATTTGTTTTCATTTTCTAAGACTTTTTAACATTTCAGTCGACAGTACAAACTCTGTTTCTGAGTAACCTCTATTGTTCATATAATTTCTCTCAATCTGTAATAGTTATTAAAGTTTGGCTTCTTGAGTTGTGTTCTAGACACAATAAGGAAGATCTCCATAAAAAAAAATAATGCATTAAAAACATCCCTAATCCCTATTTTCAATATCCACGAGATCAAGTCACTGTTCTGCCCACTATTCACAGCACAAACACACTTTTACTTCCATCCTATGATTTGGTGCTACATGCATTCCAAATTAGCTCATGTCTTAGGAAGTAGTTCATACTATATTTGTACATATCCCATGATGATCTCCTTCATTCATTCATACACATTCAAGACTTCGAAGTCATTCTAGGAATCCATGAACACAAAACACAATACAACCTTGGCACATTCTAAATACATACATTGCATCCATGCAAAGATTTGGAGCTTTTGTGACTCCTAATCTAAGAAGATTATAAGGAATGAACTTGATCATACGTTCATGTTTTCCCTCAATCTAATTGTCCTTTCTCATCCATCCCGGGGATCGAGAGGTCTTCTTTTCTCAAAGATTAACATGCATCATACTAGCTTGCTAATCATATTTTGATTTCTTTGATTATTTATTTCAATAACAATTCATGTCCCCCTTTAGATTAGGAAGTCTTGATTATTTGATATAAGATTAGACGATTTTTCCTAGGTTTGTTTGTGTGATCTTTCACTTTACATTGTGTGATATTTGGCTTAGATCTTATGAATGATATCTTATCTTTTGATCTTCCATTTCAAAATCCTTGTGTGATGTAATATACTATCATAGAATTAATTGTCGAACCAAAAATAGTAAAAGATTATTATTTGGATGTAATTGAGGCCCGTCGAAAGACGGGGTGAGTTGAGGGTGTTTTAGTCGCGACAAAGGCTCCTTCCTCTCTCGTACCAAAACCCCGAGGCAAGTTCTTTGGTTATGAAAGGCCGGTGCCCTTTATCCATTTGGGTGAGTCAAATTAGGTTTCTTGATTCCTTAAAGACCAAGTGGCGACTCTGTATCTGTTTTCAACAGACCTTTTTCTTTCCTTTTTAAAAAACAATCTCCAAACAAAACCAAAAGGAGTGGATGAGCGATTCCGCGTGTCCACAATCTGGCGACTCTGTTGGAGATTTTTATTTTAAAACAAAATAATACAGAGGTTTGACTCATAAGAAGCATCCTTAAAATCATCTTTTTACTGTGTTTGGTTCACCGCATTGCACTTCTGCATTTCCCCTCCGACTGTGTCTGAAACGCGGTGCTGACATTGTTCAGGTCTTGCTGTGCCAGGGCACAAGTCACCATTGATACAGTACCTTCCAAGGTATATCAAAAAGAGTAAACACTTCCGTACTGTCTCTCTGACGGTATATTGGAACTCTCGTCAATGGACCCTCTTTGACTAAACCCAGCCTTTGCATATAGATTCCTGTAGAACCTTTCATAGGACTGTTCATTTATCTTTTCAAATAGGACAATGTGATATAACTGTTGTATGCCCTGGTGGGATTACCTGCGCGGTGTAGACGCTTATGTGGCATAGAAGAGAACCTCTTTCTTATGATTCCTAAGGCAATCACTCACATGTGTTTACATTAAGTTGACATGTCTAGGCACCATGATAAGGATGTCTGCTCCATGTTTACAAAGATATACACCGCAAATCTTGTTTGTTGGTCCTAAGACATAGGAGTATGAAAACTTGCTAGACACTATGATCACCATCATCACATGCTCCTGTCATATACACCTGTTCTCCTAGAAACTCTGCCCAACTCATCCAGATATCCCAGTTTCACTTAGAAACTTTGTCTAAATTTTCCAGAAATTCCCAAATGTACCAGTTTCTCCCAGAAACTCCACTTAGATTTTCCAAAAATTCCCAAAACACTCAAAAATTCCGAGGTATACCAATTTCTCCCAGAAACCCTGTCTAAATTTCTCAGAAGTTCCCAAAATACCAATTTCTCCTAGAAACTCTGTCTAAAGTTCTCAGAAATACCCAAAATAACAGTTTCTCCCAAAAACTCTGTCCAAATTTCTCAGAAATATCCAAAATACCCATTTCTCCCAGAAACTCCGATTTTCCAAAATGCATCAGTTTCTCCCAAAAACTCTGTTCAGATATCCTAGAAACTTTGCCCAACTTTCAGACATAACCAGAAACTCTGTCCGGATATCCCAGAAATACCCAGATATAACCAGTTTCTCCCAGAAACTCCATTCATATATCCTAGATTTCCCAAAACACCAGTTTCTCCCACAAACTCTATCCAAGCTTCGCGAAAATATCCTGGAAACCCCTGTTATCCCCTGACGATCATACTGGAAAGAAAAGTTAGCACACTCTGTATAGCTAGGACCTTACGTGCTTAAATGTTATCTGTTCGAAGTAGGGGCATCATGTAGATTAGGGCTTGCATCCGCATATTTGCTTCATCAGTCTGCATACACGGTGATAGTCGGTATGTACATGAGTCAGTCCTTACTTGTCACTATAGTTGTCATCTCAATCATCACTGTTAAAAGTCTGACACAGTCTTTTTACACCTATACGTCAGTACAAGTTTTGAGCACCCAAGATCTGTACTTGTGAGTCAGAGGATTAAGGAGTCACCTTGTCAGAATCACTTAGCCGAAAGTCAGCTTTATGGATCAAAAAGGTTTGAAGGCAAGAATGACAGAAATGATCAACCAACAGTCTGACCGGTTGGCCCAAGTTTTACCCTTTATAGAAGAACTAAAACAACAACAACAACCACAATACCCACCTGGGTTCTTACCGCCACCGGGGTTTATACCATCACCACCGCTTGGGTTTGCACCACCTCCCAAGAATAATGTAGATGATGATTGGTTCAATGGGGCCCCACCACCTACACTTAATAAGAAAATTCAAGAAAAACTGGACAAGGTCAACAAGCTTGAGAACATACTGAGAAGGAGTAAGAAGGTCGACGATTACATGTTAGATCTAGAAGGATTGTTTGAGCCCAACAAATTAAAGCTACCTGAGAACTTCAAGATGCCTGAAATTGATCATTTTGATGGAACTGGGATTCCGAAGAGCCACGTAAAGTTCTGCATGAGTGTTTTCAAATCAATGGGTTGCACCCATGAGCACATTGCAATGTTGTTCCCTCAAACCCTCGCCAAGGCTGCTCTATCCTGGTTTCTGACCTTGGAGGTTTCTAAGATGCGGACTTAGGAAGATATAGTCCAGGTCTTCGTTGATCATTACTCCTATAACCAAGAGCTCGATGTCACCATCCAGGATCTGGAGACTACCCGACAGAACTTCAATGAGTCCTTCGCTGCATTCTTGAGCAGATAAAGGAACAAAGTGGCCCAAATGACCCACCGACCAGTCAAAAAGGAACAAGTTCGAATGTTGATCAAGAATCTACTGCCACTGCACCATGAGAAACTATTCTACCAGTCCATCTCAACATTTGAAGAACTGTTTGAGATTGGGACTAGAATTGAGGATGCAATTAGGGAAGGAAAAATCAAGAATGAAGAGTCACAAAGCCAATCCAAGGGGCCCAACTACTCCCAAAACCCTTCGGATGTCAACGCCCTTAGTAACCAACCCATGGCATATTCTCCCCAACTATACTAGCTTACAAACCAAACCAGCTCGCCTAGCCACCCTTACCAAAATAGGGTACCCTGTGAATTTTCAAAGCTAGATATCTCCCCCTCCGTAGCCTTAGGCCGCCTGCTAAAAAAGGGACACCTCCAACTCCTCCAGCCTCATGCCGATCCCCCACCACCTAATTGTGACCTGTTAAAATGATGTGCCTATCACCAAGGCCCAGGCCATGACACTGACAGGTGCATACGTCTCCGTCATGATATCCAAGACCTCATTGACCGAAGAATCATTGAGCCACAACCCATTCAACCCCATGTCACCCAAGCCCCTGGCCGGTCCTTTCAAATGATCCCCTTCGCTGAGGCCAATGATTGTTGAAGCTACGTGGTGAGTTGATAGTGTTTGGAACTTTTGCCAATAAAAAAAGAAGAATAAGTGACTCACCGCGACACTCTATTTAAGACCGGGTCGAGTCTGTTCTATGTTTTGAGTATATTTCAAGTTTAGTCTTGTGGTCAAGTCTGTCTGTCATCGAGTTGTTGTGAGTCTGTATCGAGTAATGTAATCCTTCTCTTCTGATGGAATGAAGTCTCATTTTGCCTAATCTGATGTGTATATTCATAAGTGCATGAATCGCTGAACTAAAAATGTCACTTTTCAAATTACCATGGACATTACTCTGCTAATAAATTTTTGCATCAAACAAAAAAAAAAGAATCCCAAAAAGGCCAAAGTCGATTTCGCGCTGACCCTAAAGAAGAGTTGAGAATTGAATAGTCTTACTTTAAGAATTTAAAGATGCTTTTGCTCAAATCTCGAAAAGACATACTTGAGACTGATTTGGGGCTTGCCCAACACCCTTTCCACCATTTCAAAGACTTGGGCCCAACCCAATTGATAGCCATGCGAATCTGTGTGGACTTGGTCCTTGATGGTAGCCAAACACTTCAGTGAGTTTCATCTCCACTTTCAAAAAAATAAAATAAGAAAAAAAAAAAAGGAAAAAAGAAAAGCTCGCTAGGTTGAAAATCTGAAAGGGCACCTAGGCAAAAGTTAGAGCTAAAAAGGTATTGATTTCTAAGATCTGACCCTAGCCATTCAAAATGATTTTACAATATGAGAGAATTGTACGCTTCAAGGTACATCATAAAAATGTGCCTAGATCACATTTTAAAAGGCTCGGAACGACCACAAATAAATCCCGAGAGCTGACGTACACATTCTGGAATTTTGAGATTATGATCAGAAGATCTCACATGAATCAACTATGTGAAACGGAAAATTGACTGGCTAGGCGAAAGTGAAAAGGATCAATCCTCAAAACAAAAGAAAAAGAAAAAGAAACAAAAAAAAAAAAGAAAATGAAAATGAAAAGAAAAGAAAAAGAGATGGAAACTGAATCCTCCTCTTCAAGGCTACCACAAGTGACCAAAGTTTGAACTTCTTTGACGATTGGTTTGAAAAACCCTCATACCTCAACCCCTTTTCCTTCAAGCCTTGCCTTGAACTACGCTCGACCTGATTCCCACTCAGGGATGCGTAGGCAACCTCATCGGTTCGGTCGACACCATCAATATTAACCCCTCTTCTTTAAAGGTCCTGGCCCGAACTACGTTGGACCTGATCCCCGCTCGGGGGTACGTAGGCAGACTTTCAAAAAGAAAAGAAGGATGGCTCGCTAGATCGAAAATCCGAAAGGACGCCGAGGCAAAAATTAGAGCTAAATCCAAGGTGAGCAATAACAAAAGAGATAAAAGAGCTCGCTAGGTCACCTCACTAGTGCCTAGGAAAAAGTTATGAGTATCTGAGAGATTAAAGTCACGGTCTTTTCCTTAATCCAGAAAACATCTCCCACACTAGGGGCAAACTTCAGCTACCCGCCTCGTTTGCCTAAATTTTACTAGCTACCCTTCATACAAGGGGCAAACTTCAGTCACCGACCTCGTTTGCCTAAAATCTCCAATAAACCGTCCAAACTAGGGGCAAACTTCGGTCACCTACCTTGTTTGCCTATGAATTCTACTTCCTACACCTCAAACTAGGAGCATCTTTTATTCTAAAAGCTAAGGCACTAATTCAAAGCACTTCCTGGGAGAAGTAGAGAATTGATTAGATAAAAAGGGAGGAATTTTAAAAATCAGATTTATCAGCAAAGTGCTGTCATATTAAGATGAGGAGTGAACATAAAAGATGAGCGGTACATCATTCATGATGAAGGCACATTGGATCGTGGCAATTTGAGAATTTCATATCCAAGTCAATCCTTCTTTGTTTGAGTCAGTAGTATTCGGATCAAAAGTGTGTCAGAGATCGAGGTTTCATACAAACTAACCCAACTTTCCTTATCGTTCCTGTTAAGTCCATTTGTCCTGATGGTCTCAAATGTTTGGGTTAAAGGTGATTCCCAATTATAAAAAACTTTGGATACAAGCAGAAGTACCAAATATTATTACTACACTAGTCAAGGTAGCAACATGAGAAGTGTCCCAAGTACTAGTGGCATAAACTTGTAAGTGGCTGCAAACTATAAACCGATAGTTATTTCTCAAGGCGGCTGATCAAAGGAAATATCGCCAACACCAAGAAACTATTGCTGATGTGTTGATGAGGTGTGTCGATGAGATGTGTTGTTGAGGTGTTTTAGGGCTCAAAGTCCAAATGTTTTGATAAGATGCATTGTTGAGGTGTTTTATGGCCCAAAGTCTATATGTGTTGATAAGATGTGTTGTTGAGGTGTTTTATGGCCCAGAGTTTAGATGTGTTGATAAGATGTATTGTTGAGGTGTTTTAGGGCTCAAAGTCTAGCTTTGCTGATGAGATGTTTTTGTGAGGATGTTTTAGAACCCAGAGATTAGAGGAGCATCGAGGAACATCAAGAGAATTGATATGCATTGTTAGAGCATCGAGGAACATCAGAAGAGTTGAGAAGCATGGTTGGAGTATCGAGGAACATCAGAAGAGTTAAGAAGCATTGTTGGAGAATCGAGGAACATCATAACAGTTGAGAAGTATCGTTGAAGAGTTGAGGAACATCAGATGTGTTGAGGAGCATCATTAAAGAATTGAGGAATGTCAGATGTGTTGAGGAGCATCAGATTTATTGAAAAGTCGAGGAACATCGTTGATGATTTGAGGAGCATCGTTAAGATTTGATGAACACCGTTGAGAATCAAAAAGCATTGAGAATCACCGTCAAAGAATTGAGGAACAACATAAGCACCGTTGTGATTGAGGATCATCATTGAAATTTGAGAAGCACTGTTGAGAATCTGAGAGTCACCGAGTCCATAGCATCATGATTAAGGGGAGCACGAGTCAATTCTAGAGGGCACTTCACCCAACACAACAAATTGGGCATGACATGACACATAGCCCATTGGTCGCGGCACACACAAATCACAAAGCCCACTAGGAGTGGTAAACACACCATAAGCATTCTTTTGAGAATTGTAGTATCACTTTGAGCTCCAACGCTCTTCCTTGGGTAAGACCCCCGAATCGAGATCCTTCACAAAGTCTATTAGCCGTAGTGAAGCATAAATCACCAAGCCCACTGAGAGTGGAGAATATGCAGAACACATGTACTAGGGCCACAAGCACTTTAGAACACAACACAAGCATGACACAAGTCCACTTGGAGTGGTACACCCCACAGCAGCAGTTCATGCTAGGATCAGGACACTAGATATGATAGGACTCTGGACACACTTCATATCACATCCATGCATTGCATATCATTCTCATAACATAGCATCATCCCCGCATAGCATCCGCCTGATTGTTGTGTATTTGCATGTTCTGTTTCTTTGTGCCCCGAACTACATCTTGGTCTGATTCCCCTTGGGATACGTAGGCAGCTCACGAAGAGCACGACCAGCACTAGCCTCAGCATCATCCGTGCATCTTTTGCAACGCTTTTATCCTAAATCTATAGCCTCCAAAAAGACCTGCCTCTTTAAAGCTTTGGCACTCGCTTGCGACATGCGTCATTTCGCAAGTTCATGCCAAAAAGGGGCAAACTGTAGACACCCCATTTTGTCGGCTAACAGATTTAGGAGGCCACAAGAATGTCAAACCTCGATGATTAGAAAGATCGGATTTTCAGAGATTGCCTCTAACTCTCAAGAAGTCAAAGAATTTGCAGAAATGACCAAAATGCCCCTAAAAGCACAAAACTCTCCAGATTGGCCTATAATCTCAAAAATCATTCGATGTTGTTCAAAACAAAAAAAAGGGTATTTTAAAGGATAAACATTTGAAATCGTAAGCTCACAGAGACCCCCGGAAGTTCCCAGAAAGTCTCCGTTGACCGGTTTGGCCAAAGTTTGACCAAGGTTTGACCAAGGTTTGACCAAAATCATCCGAATTCGCCCAAAAGTTTTGAGATCATCCTAGATCATGTGAAAAGTCTTAAAATATGGTTTAAAAGAAAATCGGACGAAAACTTCAGTCTTTGGAGGCTCCCAGAATTTCTCGGAATTTCCTAGAAGTGCATTGTTTGACTGATTTGACTGCAAGTTTGACCAAAAATCAAAGTATCATTTTCGATGTTGAAATATTTTTATCACATACTAGAGGTCAATAGTTTTCCAATGGTATATCGCACATAAATTCTGAATCTACAACGAATTTATTATGAATTTCTGAAGGTGAAAAATGCGATCAATTCGGCTTTTATCGCGAATACCGCAAAACTTTTCAAAGTGACCCAACTCCAAATTATTTTTTTATGAAAGTAGACCTCAAAACCTTTCCAACAGTATATCATAATCTCAATTTGGACTTTGTATGAATTTTATGTGAATTTCGGACGAAATAGGGTCATTTCACGAATTCTGGGAGTTCTAGGGGCCAAAATGCAAATTCTGGTCAACGGGAGAGTTGACTGCCGCAGCAGCACTCGCCCACTACTGCGGCGGCAGTGGCCAAGTGCCGCGGTGGCACTCTGAGTGATTTTCATTTTTTTGTTAATTTTTGGATTTTAATTCAAATTTTCAACAAATAAAACAATATAGTTCTGATAATCTGAACTTTTTGGACCAATTAGAGACTTTTAAAAATCCAAAATACACCCCCATCTTGGCCTATAAATGAGACCCATTTGCGTCCATTTGAAGAGAGCTTGGAAGCTATTAGAGAGAGATATAGAGAGTTAGGAAGAAATAGAGAGAGAAATAAAGATTTTCTTCTTCAAATCCAAGCCAAATGTGAGTTTTTATTTAGTTTTCTCAAAACTAAACTAGTATTTACAAGATTTCAATTCATTTTCTTCATCTTCTTTGAGTTTCCAATGAGTTAGAGAGCAATCAACACCCACATAGACACATATATGAGAGGTTGAATGCTTGTGGTTCCACCATTGAATATCATCTATTGATTGTTTATTTTCTTCCTTATATACAATGTTCATCTCCTCTTACCTCATTTCTTTTTTATTTTCTTTGTTTTACTTATAGTTCATCATCATCTAAATGATGACACGAAGTTTGAGGTGAGTGAATCCTTATAAATAGTAGTTCTTGACCTCAAAAACATGTTTAATAAATGATGATTATAACTTCAATACCTCCAAGGTATTCTTGAAGTTATATTCAAAATAAAAATGAATCTCTCCAATAACATTGGGGGTTCTTGATGATGAGGTTGATGTTGATATTCCAAGAGGTCATAATCTCTATTTGATGTTGAAAATATACTTTCAAAACTTCTATTTCAAAACCACTCTTTAACCCCCTCATTTTGATCTCAAAAAAGAAAAACTCTAGTTTTTCCCTAAATCTTCAAAACAGTGAGTCAAAACAGTGAGTGATCCGAGTTCAAAGATTTCTCTAGAACTCATTACTCAATGTATGGATTCAAGACTACTTGGAAAGTCTTCCTAACACATTAGAGAACACCCATGATTTTTGGTTTGACTTGGAAATACTTGGAAGGGTTCCATTTTGGCCCAAACATTCACTCCAGATATTCTGCCTTTACTGTCACAGCAGCTTGGTTGACTTTCAACTTGTTTTACAGAACACTTTTCCAAAAATGGGTGGTCCCAACTCATTTTTACCTTGAACTTCAATGTCTTGGGGAACGTTTAGTATAAAATGGGCCCCTGGATCATTTGTTTTCATTTTCTAAGATTTTTTAACATTTCAGTCAACAGTACGAACTCTGTTTCTGAGTAACCTTTATTGTTCATATGATTTCTCTCAATATGTAATAGTTATTAAATATTGGTTTTTTTGGTGGTGTTATAGACACAATAAGGAAGATCTCCACAAAAAATCATGCATTAAAAACATCTCTAACCCCTCTTTTCAATTTCTACAAGATCAAGTCACTGTTCTGTCCACTATTCACAGCAAACACACTTTTACTTCCATCCTTTGATTTGGTGCTTACATGCATTCCAGATTAGCTCATGCCTTAGGAAGTAGTTCATACTACATTTTTACATATTCCATGATGATCTCCTTCATTCATTCATACACATTCTAGACTTCTAAGTCATTCTAGGAATCTATGAACACAAAACACACTACAACCTTGGCACATTCTAGATACATACATTGCATCTATGCAAAGATTTGGGGCTTTTGTGACTCCTAATCTAAGAAAATTATAAGGAATGAACTTGATCATACGTTCATGTTTCCCCTTAATCTAATCATCCTTTCTCATCCATCTCGGGGATCGAGAGGTCTTCTTTTCTCAAAGATTAACATGCATCATACTAGCTTGCTAAGCATATTTTGATTTCTTTGATTATTTATTTCAATAACAATTCATGTCCCCCTTTAGATTAGGAAGTCTTGATTATTTGATATATGATTAGACGATTTTTCCTACGTTTGTTTGTGTGATCTTTCACTTTACATTGTGTGATATTTGGCTTAGATCTTATGAATGATATCTTATCTTTTGATCTTCCATTTCAAAATCCTTGTGTGATGTAGTATACTATCATAGTATTAATTGTCGAACCAAACATAGTAAAAGATGATTATTTGGATGTTGATTGAGGCCCGTCGAAAGACAGGGCGAGTTGAGGGTGTTTTAGTCGCGACAAAGGCTCCTTCCTCTCTCGTACCAAAACCCCGAGCCAAGTTCTTTGGTTATGAAAGGCCGATGCCCTTTATCCATTTGGGTGAGTCAAATTAGGTTTCTTGGTTCCTTAAAGACCAAGTGGCGACTCTGTATCTGTTTTCAACAAACCTTTTCCTTTCCTTTTTCAAAAACAATCTCCAAACAAAACCAAAAGGAGTGGATGAGCGATTCCGCGTGTCCACACCCCCAGAATTTCTTCAGTTCTTATTATGAAATCCCCAAACATTCCATTAACTACCCAATTATCTAAATGGGTGTTTGCCTAAGTCCCGTTTGGGTCCCACACATGGTCCCAAGTATTTTATGAAGTTGCTATCGCACCTATTAATTATAAATCACTTTCATTTATACCCTTATACGAGTACCCAAACTGGGATTAAAAGCTAACATATTAAGCAATACGATATGAAAGCTATTAAGCACGTATGTCAAATTAATCAAATAAGAATGCATCTAATAATTTAAATGAACACTTAATCTGGGCCCTTCACTGGGTCTCATTCCAGTACCTATCCCACCTCACTGGAGACTTTTCTAACTGTGTTCTTTACTGAACACTTTTCCATGGGTGAGTCCTAAGCCTCCCCTTAATCCATAATACACACTAATTATATTAATTATTGCATATTAAATGATAATTAAACCTTTTTCTCGGGTACTGGTGTTACATTTCTTTCTCCCTAAAAAGAAGTTTGGTCCCCAAACTTACTCTTACCTCAAGTTCGAATAAGTGTGGGTACTTGGCATGAATTTCATCCTCCTGCTCCTAAGTAGCTGAATGGCTATGCCATTGGACCATTATAAGTGGAATCACCTTGTTTCTCAATACTTGATCCTTTCTGCCAAAGAATTGCACAGGATGCGCTACATAGGTCATATCTTCCCGAATCTCTAATGGTTTCGGAATGATAACATGTTTTCGATCTGCTATATAATGGCGAAGCATTGATACATGGAACACATTGTGAACATTCGCTATCTCTTGTGGCAATTCCAACTTATAAGCTAATGGTCTAACTCGATTCAGAATTAAATAAGGTCCAACGTATCTCGGACTAAGTTTACTTTGCTTACCAATTCGTGCTATGCCTTTTGAAGGCGATACTTTCAAAAACACATAGTCACTTACCTCGAATTCTAATAGTCTTCTACCCGTATTCGCATAACTTTTATAACAACTCTGAGCCATTTACAACTGCTGTTTAATTAATCGAATCTTTTCGGTGGTGATTTGAACTAACTCTGGTCCCAAAAGACACTGCACCAGAATGACCGATTTGTCACTGCTCTGGGAGGTGACAAAGGGTCTTTGTCACTGCACTAAACCGTGACAATTCCGGGGGTGACAAAAAAATTTGTCACTGCTAAAGGCAGTGACAATTTCGTTTGTCACTGCCCATTTGAGAACCCTTTAAAGGGTTAATTTCCTTCCTTTTGTCACCGCCACTAACCGTGACAATAATTTTAAAGTTGTCACTGCTACAAGCAGTGACAATGTTTGTGACAATAATTTTAAGTTTGTCACTGCTCTTAGTGGTGACAACTTTGGTGACAATAATTTTAATTTTGTCACCGCTCCGAATCATGACAAATTTGGTGACAATTGCCTTCAATTTGTCACCGCAAAGGACCGGACAATTATGGTGACAATTCTATAAAATAAAAAAAAAAAACCTTACTATACAATAGCAATACAATTTACCTATAAACACAAATTGCCTGTGCTCGTAGGCACGACACAAAAAATAAATAAAAATAAAATAAAAGTAAAGGACAAATTAATAATGGATATTTAGAAATAAAATTTAATTTACAAGCAAATGAATTTAGCAATCAGAATGTACACCAAAGTTATTACAATATTCGAACTTCCCAAAATCTCAGACAATGAAAAATAAAATAATTGTATGAGCAGCCATACTTCTTAAGGAGCCAAGAACTGCTTTAGCTTCAGTTGGGATCTCTATTAAACTATCTTCAATGTTTCCAACTGCACTATGTAACAAAAAATCATTCAGTTTAAAGATCATGTAAACCATTTAGAATAGTCTCAGAAAAGATAACACTGACATAATTGGTTTACTTATAACTTAATGCATTCATGCATAAGATTATATCGGGAATAGCTTTAAGTTCCATGCTTTTCCTACTAACTTTCACAAGTATATGTCGAATAATAAAGAATTACACCAACAGTGTTACACAAATGACATCTTACTTGAGCAACAAGAGCAACTAACTGAGGATGAGTAGAACTCTCGTGAAATGCAACCGCAAAACTGAAGAAAAGGAAGTAAAACCATCAGTCTAGTGCTAGTAACCTCATTATATAGGTATTTTTGTAGTTATCAAGGTACATTGTTCTTTTCTCTCTTAAGAAATGTAGGATTCATGTCTGGATTTCGAAGAACAAAGAGATGCAACCCTCTTTCTAAAGAAAGAATCTGTTACAATTGAAAAACTAATCACAACCGATTTTCTCCCCTTATTTTTACCCCTTTCAACTACAATATCCTCACATTAAGGTGACTAAACTAAATGATCACCGCATCACAACTTATAGACAAAGTACAGCAGGAACAACACAAAGTACCGATGTGAACAAGCTAAAAAAATACCAATTTGCTGAAACCCATTGGGTAAAAACCGTAAAATAGTTTAAAGGTGTGAGTCAAAATTGGGTCAGAGTTCAACGGTTCTTATTCTTTCGTTTTTCTTTTTCCTTTTCTTCTTTTTTTTGATTGAGAAATCTCACATGGCTAGCACCTTGAACGGGTAAACTCACCAGCCCTCAAAGCCTTCTCACCAAGGTAAGCTTATACCAACCTATGCATGATGATGGGCCTCTGACAATTCTAACCAGTAACCACTGGGTAGTTAGAGGGGTGTTGGTGTAATTGTACCATAATTACTTAGTTTGGGAAACTAAGTAAAATTTCCATACTAATTTAGGAAAGTGGACAACAATTTTGGGACATCTCAAAAAGGAAAGGGGGACACATAAAATGGGACGGAGGGAGTATATTGTAGAGGTAAGTGCAGTTTTGCTCACTCCAAAATTGCTCACGCGGCCTCCTCTTCTATTGGTTAATGCAGTGAGACTCAATGCTTTACACAATTAATTAATTGAGCCCGACAACATTAGTCAATGGGAGAGGAGGGTGAGCAATTTTGAAATGAGCAAAAATGTCATTGTAGAGAGCATGGTATGGGTATGCTCTAAAGCAAAAGGTGCTCATGCTAAGAACCGATCGGAAATGTATAAAATAGAATCAAATTTAGTCAAACTCTAGCAAACCCATTTTCAATCTTTGTTAACCATTAGCTATCTCTATCCTTGGATCTATGAGAAAGAAAAAGAAAACAAAAACAACAAACACAAAAACTGCCTACAAGGATAAAAATTCCCAATTGAAGAATGGATATTAATGGACAAAAGTACACTTAGCTAGAGGAATCAACCAATACAAAAGGTTTTAATACTCTGTAGAAATGACCAAATCAAAGAAGCAAAACAATGAGGCAGCAATCAAATTTTAGAAATCCCAAATTTCAAGCACAACGATGCAACAACATCAATACAAAGAAGAATGAAGTTTACCATAATCCTCATTAGGATCAAATGCTTTTATGTCCTCAACATGCAGAGTTACCGGAAATGACCACAAGCATGCTTACAGATGTACCTGAAAATTGAAATTCATTACACTGTAAGCTACAATTTCCATTCATCATAACAACACAAACGTGATATTCTTACTAAGAGCAAAACTTGCAGATTATATTCAGCTCATGGGGAGTGTAAAAATCCGAAGGTGTTGTACATGAAAGTTGTTCTATTTATCATAATCTTTCTACCCTTAAAATTTCAGAACCTTTACCCAAACCGTTTGAGAGATATGGCCTAAAAACAGTAACTAAAAATTAACTCAAAAACAGTTATTTTGGCAGCTTGCAGTAGCTGTAGTGTTTTGGCCATAAATTTTCACTCAAAATTTCAAATCATTCAAATCTTAATGTTCTGGAAAGAAGACAACTAGACCTATAACTTTGTAGTTTTGAGAGTTTGATTATTCATTCATCTTGTGGAACAAAAACAGATTGAAAGTATAAAATTCGGAATAAAAAGTAGCAGTTTTTCAGACTGACAGTGTGTTAGTAAAATGGAGTTTTCTCATCACTCGGAACTTCAAATCATGCCCCGTTCTTGGCTGTGGGAAGATAACTCAGAGAGCTACAACATTGTAGTTTTGAGGAAAAACTTAAACTGATTTTATCTAGGGCAAAGATGACCAGAAAGTCAGACTAAAACTGTGTGCATTGCGCGTGGACGTGTGCTACCTGTGCGCGTGTTGTGCGCTGCCGTGCGTGTGTGCATTGCACGCGTGCTGTGCTGTGCAGCTGTGCGCATGCTGTGCTGTGTTATGCTGCTGTGAACATGGGCTGCTGTGCTGTGCATGTGTTCTGTGTGCGGTGCACGTGGTCTGCTGTGTGCTGTGCACGTGGGCTGCTGTGTGCTGTGCACGTGGGTGCATTCCATGAAGACAATCTGCTATGTGCACGTGTGTCTTTTCCATGAAGACAGTCTGCTATGTGCACGTGCGCTGCTGTGTGCTGTGCACGTGGGTTCGACATTAACAGAGAAGTAATAGTGATGTGACGGTCACACAAAATAACAGTCCTAGCATATAATGACCAGAACTATGATAAATCTGTAATCAGTTCATTCAGAATTCAAGATTTGCAGTACCTTGGATGTCGCTACATATCCAAGCAGGGTAGCCAGCACAGATGTGCTGCAAGGTGATGCCGCTAAAGCAAATGTAATCAGTTCATTCAGAATTCAGTGGTAAAACACTCAGTGTACAAGGAGAAAGGCTAGTTACAAGACCCGCACCAACTAGGCAAATATAACTGCCAGACTTTGAGAGGAGCAGACAAGATAGAACAAAGCACAGAGAAAACGTTAGCATCAGAATTTCAAGCCATCGGATTTAGAGCCGGTTTGGGATAGCTTTTTTGGGGCTAGCTGTGACAAGTTGGATTATCTTTTCACGGCCTTTTCAAAATTTGATTCCTATTAAAAAAAAGATGTTTTTTTTTAAAACTAAAAAAAGGCTCCAAAATAATAGCATTTTAAAATTTTGATTCCTTTTTTAAACCTAAAAAACATACATTTTTTTAATCCCAAAAAAAGTGAATATTTTAAAAGCCAACTCAAATGCGTGTTAAACTAAATCATAACGTGTAGGATTTGAACCTAGTAAAACTGAGAGCTGATAACTGGTCCTGAACAACTTCATTAGCCTGTTGGCCGGTTGAGTATAGGAAGCCTCCAAACCAATCGCCAAGGCTTCCATCTGCCAATGAATAAATAGAAGCAGCTTTGTCCTGATTTGGAAAAGAGAGGTTCATATTTACTGAAATTATTTAGACAAAACAAAATTCGCATCAAGGATTTAGATAGTCAGCATACAATCTACAATATCAAGGAAAATAATTTGAAGCCCAAAACTATTATTCTCTTGATTTATAGAATTATTTCTTCTCATTTCCAGTTTGACTTGCCTATCCATGGCCTTTTATGTGTTTGCAGCAAGTTTCTATGCTCCTGTCATGTTCTCAAGTTGGTCAAGAATTTCACAAGACCACTTTTTTTTCCTTTTTTTTTTCTTTGTGAACTTGACTGAGTTTGTAAGACGGCTGCCCTGAACATTCAACTCGTTTAGATGAAATGGTTCTTCAAAAAGCTTGAAAAACCTTACACAAACCCTAGACTACATCAAATGTCAAAATCCAAAAATTATTTCTTTTAAAACCCCTTACAATCATCGACATATGCACGTGCTTAGGTTTTTAGGGATGCCTAAGCTTAAAGTAATAAGAAAACTGATAAATCAATCAAAATTTTGCTCCATCTCTAAGCCAATCTGGATGTACCCCAACGGCCAAACCTGTCTTAATAAAAAATTAACTAAACCAACTTTTATTATATGCCACCAAAAAAAAGAAGACAGTCTTTAGGTTGCCACTGACAAGAAAAATAAAAGAATATAGGAAAAACATTAGTCTTATAATTGGGTTTATTGCTGACACACACCAACTAGACAAAATGGACCTAATTGATGGATTTGATAACAAGTACCAGAACCAATGTTACCTGGAACGTGCTTCACCCCGGTATATGGTACGGGTTCGGGTGTGCGGTACGACACTTAGCTCGGTTCGTGGTGGTTGGGGAGAGGGGGGGGGGGGCTAGTCTTCGTTGGTTAGCGGTTCACTATTGTTGAACTTTTGGTTCGACTAGCACTTATGTAAGTAGTTATATATGATATATAGTACTAAATCATTCCACGACTTCACATAATCCAATATCAAACACAACAAATATATGAGAATAAGATCAAATTAAGTCTCCGATGCAAATATATTAGAAGCTCTTAAATGAAAATGGTTATTTATCCATTACTTCAATGAAAACTAAGCCTCAAATGAAAATAACTATTTATCTTCTTCTTCTCGTTTGGTTCTTGAAATTTAGGATCCGGATCCCCTAGGAACCACGCGATCCTGGTAACCATGATGAGAACAACAAACTGAACTACTAAAGCCAATACAATAAGTTCTCACCACAACATTCTCCAAGTTTGAAGGTTCAGCTGCCTGTGTCAGAACCAAATTTGCTGTTGGCAATACAAGGGAAAAGAAAAATAAAAAGCTGCAGTTATATCCTTGTAAACCAAACCACCAAGAAATGGAGATAAAATGTGTTCAATCCAATGGGATTTAACTTCCCAAATGATCTGAAAGCAGTCAATGCAACTTATTTACATTTATTCACTCAAATAAAAAATAATAATTGGAGAGAAAAAAAACATCGAATTTAAGAGCTTCAGACATCAACCCCCACAATTAGATATAGATGAATGTAAAACTTTAAAAAAGTGCACACAATTATACAGAGAAGCATTGTTTGGTCCATTACAGAAACCTTGCAAAAAGATTTGGAGGCCAAACAACACATACACACACACATACATATATATATATAGGGAGAGAACCTTAAGCACCAGTGCACTGGATTTTAAGCCTAAAAACCCTGCGGGTCAGCGGAGCGGCAGGACGGACGTGGGTCAGCGGGGCGGCCCGTGGGTTTTTTAGGCGTAAAATCCAGTGCCCTGTGTCAGTGCACTCTACCCAGTGCACTTAAGATCTATATATATATATATATGTGTGTGTGTGTGTGTAAACATACACGCACACGGAATTGAGTTCTTAAACTGCAATTTTGAGTACCCAAACACCCAATTGAAAAAGAGTTGAATTGGAGAAAAACTGATGTAGATAAAAGTTATACCTGCAATGGTATTGATAAATATCTGAACTTGAAGGTTTGTATGCTGGTGGTAAGTCTTCAATACCGGCGCCACATCTTGGCGAAGATTTAGATCCATGGAAGACCTCTTCAGATCTTTGGTTTTACATACTGCTTTTTTGACATTGAATTTGAGAATCTCAATTTGATATTAGTGTTTGTAAAAATTGAATCAAAATTTGTAAATTAATGTAAGTCTAGAAATCGAATTGTGATAAACCCTTTTAGCTAGATATATATAAAGTACGCAGAACATTAGATATGAACAAAGCACACACGGACTACTTATATGTATGTATGTATGTATGTATGTATGTATGTATGTATGTATGTATGTGTGTGTATATATATGAGCAACGATAAGGGGAATGATTGACTCACCATGATTGCTTCTTTGGTCTTGTTTGAAGCTTGAAATTATACAAGAATGTATACTATAACTGCCACAATTGTTTATAACCAAACCCATCTCTTCACACACACACACACACACACACACACACACACACACACACACACACACACACACAGAGAACTGAGTACTGAGTGGAGCTCACTGTTTGTACTGCATTTCCTCAGTGGAAGTAAACGCCTTGTTGGAAACACTAATATGAACCGTAAGGAAGTCGTTAGGCAGGGGCTTCTACACAAGAAATAAAAAAAAAATTTAATTTGTTCTTTACATCATATTTGAAACAATTCATAGAAGAGGCAAATCTACTTTAAAACTCCATCCATACCATATAAAATCTATGTGTGCACTCACTAGTGATCTATATACTTGAATATGCTTGTATCTAGGTATGAGAAAACGTGCGCACACAGATAGGTAACATTATTCTGGTCATATACCCTTTTTCTGTATTGAGTTAGTGTGATTATTTTTGTAATCCCCTAAGAAATAATACTTTTATATGCATATCTGTATGTTTTGTGTAGAATCGACTCCGAGGTGAAAGCTTAGAGAGTGAGGGAGATTTTCGATCAGTTGTGTTGGTGTATCGGCGAACTGAGATGAGAGAGAGAGAGAGGGAGACAAAGATGAGAGTAGAGACATGGCCAAAGAACTTACATAGTAACCCCAACAAAATAAACCTCTGAAATTAATTAGGGTTTGCAAAATCAATACAGTACCTGCCAGAAAACAACAAGGCTAGTGTTATGTTCACACTCTTCGGCTTTGAGCTTCAATGGTGGAGGAATTGTCGGCCTATGCTCCGAAAACCTCACAACGACTTGGCCGTTAGGGTTTGTTCTAGAGGAGGAGCGAAGCTAGAGGGGCCGAAGAAGGTAGAGTGGGTGGAGCGTGAAGGCGCGTGCGAAAGAAGTTGGGGAAGATGAGGAAGAGAGGGAGATAAGGTGTTGGCTTCGAGCAAAGTGAGAACCTCTTTCTCTGTATTGGGGATAATTAGATTTTAGTCATTGTATTGGGGGGAAACCAAATATGGGGGAGGGGGTTTTTGGGAGTGTTTGGTCGGTCAAAATTTGGGGGGAGGGGAAACCAAATATTTGGGGGGGTAGGGGGAGGGGGGTGGGCTATGGGTTTAGGAGTCTATATTTGTCACTGTTGACGACGGTAACAATTTCATAATAAATATTGTCACTGCTGTAAGCAGTGACAAATTTTTACTTTTGTCACCAATTCTATTTGTCACCGTTCATGACAGTGACAATTTTGTCACTGTCTGCAGCAGTGACAAAGATAGCGAAAATAAGGGTGACAAATCTGCTATTTTGGTGTAGTGAGATGTTTCTCACCAACTTCTGTCCAACAAACCGACGATCTACACTTCATTTCGTACTATGCCTTGTAAGGTGCCATTCCAATACTAGTTTAAAAACTGTTATTGTAAGAGAACTCGATTAAAGGTAAGTGAGTCTCCCAATCAACCTTGAAATCCATAACACATACTCTTAACATGTCTTCTAAATTTTGAATCACCCTCTCGGATTGACCATCGGTCTGGGGATGGAATACAGTACTAAAATGTAAAGCCGTCCCCATGGCGCTTTGTAAGCTCTCCCAAAATCTCGACACAAATCGAGTGTCACTGTCCGATACTATTGACACTGGTTTCCCGTGAAGTTTAACAATCTCCCTGATATAAATCTCTACAAGTTTCGACCAATTTTTGGTCTTAATTGGTAGAAAATGGGCTAACTTAGTCAACCGGTCAATAATAACCCAAATACTATCATTTGACTTTAGAGATTTCAGAAACTTCGATACAAAATCCATCGTGATTTGCTCCCACTTCCATTTCGGTATCTCTAAAGGATGTAGTTCCCCTCTGGGTCGTTGATGTTCCATTTTTACTTTTTGACAAGTCGTGCACTTTGATTCGAGGTGAAAAATGCATATTTACAGAGTAATATATGGTCCTTTATGCATACTTTTATCCCCAAAGTCCCTACATTTAAGTGCATTCCAATAACAATGTTATTTTTATTGTGTTAATCCTAAAACATATGTTTATGCGTTGTTTTATAGGTATTAGGATGTAATTTGATGAAGTGGAGCTAAAGAAAGTGATTATGGTGAAGAGAACAACGGAAGCAGCTGAGAAAATGCCAATTTTGACAATGAAGACTTCAGATTTGGAAGATTGTCCTAGAAATAAAAAATGTAGATTTTTGAGTTACGGTCGCGTGGCCATAAACGGGAGGTCAATCCGATATTCGAGTGAAAAGTTATGGCCATTCTCCCATCGGTGCGCAGAGTTATCAAAATCAGAGGAGTTCAAGCCCTTAAGCAGAGTTCAATCGATTGAGAGTTCGATCGATCGAATTAAGCTCGATCAATCGAACTTTATTTTCATCCAAAAGTTACGTAAACTCTGCATGAACCCTATATATAAGTCGTTTTGACGCCAGACGAAGGGGGGACGCTCCAGAACGCAGAAAACAGCAGTTTAGGATAGTTTTAAGGTTAGATTAGGAGTAGATTAAGCTAGATTCATCTTTTTCTTCCTCTTTTTTATTAATATATTGAAGATTATTGAAGATTCAAGTGGATTTCATATTTATTTCAAGTTTATTTCAGATTATATCCAGGTTTTTCTTTTCAATCCTTGTTATTTGATTGTTATTAGTTTATGTGTTATGATTACTCTAGGTTATTGTTTCTGTATTAGTTTTATTATGTTTCCGTACTTTAGATGTTGGGAATATGTGATGAAACATTGATTTCCAACCTCTGCCATGCAATCTTTAGAAACCTGGGCTCGATCGATCGAAATTATTTCGATCGATCGAACCAGAGCCATAGTCAAGCGATCGAAGACATTTTTATCGATTGAAGGATGATGATGTTCGATCGATCGAGGGCGCTTCGATCGATCCTCGATCGATCGTACATGTTAATTCCTGAGATGATTCTTTTAAGTATTCCATGACTTTCTGTTTTAGAAATTTGTCATCAAATTGTCCCTATAAGCTCAATTTGTCACAACAGTTTTTAGAACTTAAAGCCTTAAGGCTATTTTCTTCAATGACTTTTGAAAACCACTTTGAATGCTAACACCATCTAGAGTGCAAGTATTAACCATTATTTTAAACCGTCTTCCAAGTATTTTAAATCAACTGTGATGATGTAGTCCCGGTCATGAAAGGGCTATTGATTCTATATCTTTAGAAAAATACGGAATGCTGAAAAGGAATGAACTACATAGAACATTAATGAGTATGCATGGTAGATGGTTAGGATCAATGTTGATTCTTGTATTTCCAACACCTTTAGTTTATTTATTTAATTAGTTATGTTTCTTTATGGTTTAGATTATTATTTAGTTTAATTAATTAATTAAAATTCGTTAGAACTTCCACCCCTAGATTTATATTTTTCTTTTTCTTTAGGTCATAACTTAGTGGATATTCTTCCTATTCCTTCCCTGTGGGATTGACCTGGACTTCCAGTACTATATTATTTGCACGATCACCTACACTTGGGTATTACACAAGAGCGCACAACTTTTTAGTCATGTCAAGTTTTTGGCGCCATTGCCGGGGAAGGCAACTAGGTTAGGATTTTACTAAGTTATTTTCATTTTTTCTTTTTCTTAAAAAATAAAAAATAAATAAAAAAATACAAATACAAATTGTTGGACCTTTTCTCTCATAAGATAAAAATAAAAATAAAAAATAAATAATTTTTATAATAAATATATAAATAAAAATTCTATTATTTAAAAAATTTGAGTGAACATGTCTTATCCGTATTACCCTCCATACAACACAAACATCATGAATAGGTACACGCTAGGTAATGAAAACAATCCCCCAATTTGGCAAGCACCCACATATGACGCGCATCATCAACCTGAGTGCTACCAACCGCCACAATGGGAAAACAATAATGGTAGTCCCCCGTATTATCAAACGTATCAAGAACCTCCACATGCAGAGTTCTATCAACTGCAATGGGGATATAACCAAAATAATAATGTAGGATATAGTAGTAATTTCCACGATTACCAAACATACCAAGACTTTTCCTTTGGCGAGTCTTGTTCACAAGCACAATGGGAAGGGGAATATCATCAACAACAATGGGGGGAAACTTCGTATAGTAATAATGAGAAGAATAACCAAGTTGAGGATAATGTATGTTAAAATTATTATTTAGTGAAATGAAAAGGCTAGATAGTGCACTTGATAAATTAGAAACTAGATATCAACAAGCATATGCTAGCCAACCTTTAGAAGACTATACCAATCCTTCAACACTACAACCTAAATTTCAAGACACTAATAATGGAATGGAATTGGAGGATAATGACGGGTGTATAATAATGTCTGAACTCCAAAACCAAACCATTGAGCATGAAGTTGTAGAACCATCTTCTCCTCAATATGCAACCCCAGACATCAACTCCTTCACTGCCTTGATAAAGTTGCACAATCTCTTTGTCCAGGGCACCTCTATAGATGACATATATAGTGAGGAGAGTTACAAGGATGAGAATGAGGTTATAAAAGATGATAAGAGTTTAGGTGATTACACGCAACTAGAAAAGGAGGAGTCCCATGTTGACTCTACCCCTACCTTTGATAGTGACCCTAGGGAGGACATTATTGAAATTTCTAAATTCGATTTAGATTCATTTGATATTCATGAACCCTCACCTCTTTCGGCCAAAGAGGTGGTGTCACCAAGTTGCCCATCACCTATCCTCTCTATTAATCAAAGCTCTCGTCCCGAGTGTGAAAGTCATGTGTACCCCAATATTGAACAAAATGAATGTGTTGTGAAAGAGATGGTAAGGATTCTAGAACATGTTCTTCACAGAATTTTAAATTTCAAAATTCTTTGAGAGAGGACTTAGAAACTTTCGGGCCCACATTAGATGATCTTAAACTTCAACAGGAAGCTAGTAATCTTCTAGACTGCTTGAGTAATAATGATATTGAGGCCCAAATAAATAGCTCCATCCAAGTCCAGTCCAAATCAATGTACATAGAAGAGAAATACAATTCATATGATCACATCTCCATAGATTCTGTTCTAGAACAAGAGGAGGGTAGTAAAGCTTCATTAGAACATCACTTAAACCCTGCCCCTTTTATTGAACCATGGCCTCCTCCTGTTTTTAGTATTAAAATAGAGACTGTAATAAGAAATACCAACACCAAAGATCGTTTCTTGCATATAATTCCTAAAAAGTGTGGTATACCTCTTATAATTGTCTCCAACAAATTTGGAAGCCATAGGTTTTGCATCATCTCCTCTGACCTTGAGCCTGACATTAGTTGGGGGCAGTTACAATTTTATGAGAATCCCTACATTCTTTTCACTATTAAATTATTTCACTGAGAAGATCCTCAAAAATTTCGGTTGTTACTTTATGATAAATATCTTGATTAACCGAATTTAGTTACTGAGTAGTTGTATTTTATTCTCGATTTTTTCCCTTGTTGCTACTAATAATTTTGCAGGTAACTAAATAAATAAATACAAATTGAATATTAACGCCTCGAGGTAACATCCTTCCTTCTCTCGATTTACTTTACATGTCCATATACTTAGTTTAGAACATTGAGGACAATGTTTAGTTTTAGTTGGGGGGGAGTGAGTCATTGCATGCCTCGTTTATTTCTTTTTATGCTTTAATGTCAATACACCTGCTTAGCAACATGACTCAGTAAATAAAAATTGCAAAAATTTTTAAATTTTTAATGGTTCTTTTATTTTTCTCTTAGTTAATGTAGTTAGTAATGGTGCATTAGTGTTATTTTCTGTATGTTACTAGTATGTGATACACTATGGTAGTTTCGTTACTATCTTAGTTATAGTATGTTTTATGCCTTTTAATCTTCAAACAACTTTGAGCACGTTGTGACAACCTTGTACTTAGCTAAAATGGATTAGTAAGCATAACTTAGGTATCTTGAGAGACTGTAGTGGTGACTAATAACCCAAGTGAGCTTTTGTGCCATTCTTTGTTTTTGAGGGTTTTATAAAATTACTCTTACTTTTTGAAAAGCGTATTAATTCGTTGAAAGTCTCATTTTTCTTCTTCATTTTGACTGATCACTAGAAGAGAACGTTCAAGATTTACCAAACTTTAGAGCTCTTGAATTTACTAAAATGAATTATCCTATGAACTTAGAAGATGATTTAGGCCATCTTTTGACCATACACGCATAATACAGCCTTAGCCTATCTCTGTGCTATTCCTTTACTTCACCTCTTGAGCCTTATCATAATTGCATTGTCATTACAATTCCTTAAATCTAAGCCCAACTCCAAAATACAAGTTTGAGCTTCTTTCCTTTACCTAGGAGTGATTGGGATGTGTTGACGTGACAATAAGTTTGGTTAGTATGAATAAGGGAAAGCTGGCAAAGAAAAAAGAAAGAGAAAAAGAAAAAAAAAAAAAAAAAGAAAGAAAAGCATGAAAAAATAAAAAGAACAAAAAAAATGCCAATGGTTGTTACAAAAGAAAAAAATTAATAATAAAAAGAAGAGTGTGAAAAAAAAAAGAAAAAGAAAAAAAGAATAAAATAAAAGAAAAGACAAGAGAGAGATTGGAGATGTGGGAAGTTTGAAAAGTTATAGTAGACATTCCATTCACATCATTTGACCTAATTGAAAATCACGAACCTCTTTCTTCTTAATCGAACACCTCTTTTTCAAAGTCCTAATGATTATAAGTAATTAGATTTGAAGTTAAGGTAATGAGAAAGTTCTCCACGGTATCTCACTCTTCTAGTGAAAAGTATCCTTTCATGAGACTTTGCGCACTAAAATATCCATTTTTTCTATTTAGATATGAGAAGCCTTTGTTTCCATTCCATTTACTCTTTATAGCTTCCATATCATGAGTGATAATTATTACACCTAATTCGGAGTGATTTCATCTAGAGAGTACAATCCCGGTGAGAGTTGAATCAAAATGAACGTCTTGATAGTATCTTACGTTATGCAAGCTTTGAAATTAAAGTTTTGTATTTTGATTGTCCATTCACACACACACTTGAAGATTGATAGGTATGGAACATTTTAATGACTTTGATAGTAGATTAACTATAATGTGTGTGTTGCATGGCTATGACATACTAGAGAGTTTCATGAGATTGTTGAGCTTAACTATATTGCTAACTGAGAGGAAAAAAATTTCTTTAAAACATTTAAATGAGAACCATTACCATGAACATGAATTTTGTGGGTAAATTCACTGCAAACCCTCATAAGACAATACTCATCCACTAGGGGGAACCTTGGGGTTTAAAGGTTTGTTGCATACGCTAAATGCAATCGCGATTCATGTGAAAGTGAGTTAGGATTTTTATTTTCTTTTGTTTTCAATTTTTCGAGTTCAAATAAACATTGCTGTAGTTCGCTTCATTGCTAGCTAGGGACTAGCAACGAGCTAGTTGGGGGTGTGATTCGAGGTGAAAAGTGCATATTTATAGTGTAATACTTGGTCCTTTATGCATACTTTTATCCTCAAAGTCCATACATTTAGGTGCATTCTAATAACAATGTTATTTTTATTGTGTTAATACTAAAACATATGTTTATGCGTTGTTTTATAGGTATTAGGATGTAATTTGATGAAGTGGAGCTAAAGAAAGTGATTATGGTGAAGAGAACAACGGAAGCAGCTGAGAAAATGCCAATTTTGACAATGAAGACTTCAGATTTGGAAGATTGTCCTAGAAATACAAAATGTAGATTTTTGAGTTACGGTCGCGTGGCCATAAACGGGAGGTCAATCCGATGTTCGAGTGAAAAGTTATGGCCATTCTCCCATCGGTGCGCAGAGTTGTCAAAATCAGAGGAGTTCAAGCCCTTGAGCAGAGTTCAATCGATTGAGAGTTCGATCGATCGAATTAAGCTCGATCGATCGAACTTTATTTTCATCCAAAAGTTGCGTAAACTCTGCAGGAACCCTATATATAAGTCGTTTTGACGCCAGAGGGGACGCTCTAGAACGCAGAAAACAGCAGTTTAAGGTAGTTTTAAGGTTAGATTAGGAGTAGATTAAGCTAGATTCATCTTTTTCTTCCTCTTTTTCAGTAATATATTGAAGATTATTGAAGATTCAAGTGGATTTCATATTTATTTCAAGTTTATTTCAGATTATATCCAGGTTTTTCTTTTCAATCCTTGTAATTTGATTGTTATTAGTTTATGTGTTATGATTACTCTAGGTTATTGTTTCTGTATTAGTTTTATTATGTTTCTGTAGTTTAGACGTTGGGAATATGTGATAAAATATTGATTTCCAACCTCTGCCATGCAATCTTTAGAGATTTGGGCTCGATCGATCGATCGAAGTTATTTCAATCGATCGAACCAGAGCCATAGTCAAGCGATCGAAGACATTTCGATGATTGAAGGATGATGATGTCCGATCGATCGAGAGCGCTTCGATCGATCGAACATGTTAATTCCTGAGATGATCCTTTTAAGTATTCCATGACTTTCTGTTTTAGAAATCTGTCATCAAATTGTCCCTATAAGCTCAGTTTGTCACAACAGTTTTTAGAACTTAAAGCCTTAAGGCTATTTTCTTCAATGACTTTTGAAAGCCACTTTGAATGCTAACACCATCTAGAGTGCAAGTATTAACCATTGTTTTAAACCGTCTTCCAAGTATTTTAAATCAACTGTGATGATGTAGTCCCGGTCATGAAAGGGATATTGATTCTATATCTTTAGAAAAATACGGAATGCTGAAAAGGAATAAACTCCATAGAACATTAATGAGTATGCATGGTGGATGGTTAGGATCAATGTGGATTCTTGTATTTCCAACACCTTTAGTTTATTTATTTAATTAGTTATGTTTCTTTATGGTTTAGATTATTATTTAGTTTAATTTAATTAATTAGAATTCGTTAGAACTTTCACCCTTAGATTCATATTTTTCTTTTTTCTTTAGGTCATAAATTAGTGGAATTTCCTATTCCTTTCCTGTGGGATCGACCTGGACTTCTAGTACTATATTACTTGCACGATCACCTACACTTGGGTGTTGCACAAGAGTGCACAACTTTTTAGTCGTGTCACACTTAGCGATAAATTCTGCAAATTCTCGCTTTATTCCACTCCACCAATAAACTTCACATAAATCTTTGTACATTTTTGTGCTACCTAGATGCACTGAGTATCTAGTATTATGATCTTATTCCATAACTTTATCTCTTAGGTATCCAACTTTAGGAACACATAATCGGTTGATATACCTCAGAATACCGTCTTGGAAACTGAATTCTAGCCTCCTACCCTCAGGTAATTCATCCACAATCTTCTTGAAATCTGGATCTAGAAGCTGGTTAGACTTTATTTCACCAATTAGACTCGGCTGTGCCATAATTGCAGCCATCAAACCACCTTCAATTCTAGGAATCACTTCAAGTTTTAATTGTTCAAATTCTTTTACCAACTTTTTCTGTCCCGTCAAGGTATAAGTTAAGTTTTTTGACAATTTCCGACTTAAGGCATCGGCGACCACATTCGCCTTTCCTGGGTGATATTGAATCTTCAAGTCATAATATTTCATAAGCTCCAACCACATTATTTGTCTCATATTAAGATCTTTCTGAGTAAATAAATATTTCAAACTTTTATGGTCGGTGAAGATTTCACAAGTTTCCCCATATAGGTAATGCCTCCAAATCTTCAAAGCAAAGATTACCGCTGCCAATTCCAAGTCATGTGTCAGGTAATTCTTTTCATGAGACCTTATTTGTCTTGAAGCATAAGCTATTACCTTATCATCTTGTGTCAAACACACATCCCAAGCCTTGATGAGAAGCATCATTATAGATTCTGAAATTCCCAATACTTGTCAGAATTACAAGTATCGGTGTCGTTGTCAACTTTTCTTTCAATGCTAGAAAACGATACTCATATTCTTTGTTCTACTCAAACGGTACATCTTTTCTCATCAACCTTGTCATTGGAGTTACAATTTTAGAAAAGTCTTTGACGAATCTTCTATAATATCTGGCTAACCCCAAGAAACTCCAAATTTCTAACACATTCGTCGACTTTGACCAATTCATAACGGGTTTGATCTTCTGTGGATCTACAGAAATGCCCTCTTTGGAGATCACATGTCCCAAGAAAGTAATACTTGTCAACCAAAATTCACTTTTCTTTAACTTTCCAAATAACTATTTCTCTCGAAGCCACTGTAAAACTAACCTCAAGTGTTGTACATGTTCCTACGAACTCTTAGAATAAATGAGAATATCATCAATAATAGATAACAAATTCATCTAAATTAGATTTAATCATACGGTTCATCAAATCCATAAATCTAACTGACACATTAGGAACCCCAAACGTCATCACTAGGAATTCATAGTGTCCATAGCAGGTCCTAAAGGCGGTCTTCTCTACATCCTCTGCTTTAACTTTCAGTTGATGGTAGCCTGACCTCAAGTCAATCTTTGAGAATACCTGAGCCTATTGAAGTTGCTCAAATAGGTCGCCAATATGTGGCAATGGATACTTGTTCTTAATTGTTACCTTGTTAATTTTCTGATAATTGATGTACATATGCATCGTCCCATCTTTCTACTTTACAAATAATACCGGTGCACCCCACGGAGACATATTAGGCCGAATAAAACCCTTATCTAACAACTCCTGTAACTGAATCTTCAACTCTTTCAATTCAATTGGTGCCATTTGATATGGTGCTTAAATTGAGCCCCATGTATAACATCAATACCAAACTCAATCTCTTGGTCAATTAACACACTAAGCAACTCCTCTGGAAACACATCCAAAACTTCCCTAACTATTGAAATATCCTTAAACTTTAAATCGGCACCTCTAGTATCAAGAATACTACATAAGAACCCACAACATGCCTTCTTTAACAACCGGCAGGCTTTAATAGCTGACACGATGTATGGCGGTGCTACAACACCCTTGCCTTAAAATAAAACATTTCTTGATCCGGAATGCGGAATACTATTCCTTTACTATTACAATCAATAATTGCGTGATTAGCTGCTAACTAATCCATACATAACATAACATCGAAGTGTTGAATAACTAATGGTACCAAATCCATGGTTAACCCCTTACCATTTACATTAATCTCACATTTTCTAAACACACCTGAACTTACCAACAGAGCCCCTAATGGTATTGTAATAGATTGATCATAATCTAGGAACTCTAATGGTTTATCTAAATATTTAGAAAAATGGTGTGACACGAATGAGTGTGTGGATCCCGAATCTACAAGTACACTTGCTAAATGTGAGCAAATGGGAATCATAACTGAAACAACAGTATTAGCTGAAGCGGTCTCTCCCAGCCTGAGTTAATATGATCTCGCCTCCTGCTGCTCTCTCCTCAGAGGTCGTTGAGTAGGTCTCGATGTAATGGCACTAGCTGCAGAGGAACCAAACCCTGAAGCTTCTTAGCACTTGGTAGGATAATCCTTAGCTTGATGTCCCAACTCCTTACAAGTAAAGCATCGACCCCTCGTATCTATGTTCTGGTTTAGGCAATTTCTTGCTATGTGTCCCGGTTGTCGGCAAATATTGCAAGTGGGTAGGTTTGGAAGTTGATTGCATCAGCCCCAATGGAACTTCTGACATGTCTGACACCTCGGTTTGTTTTCACTGAAACCACTACCGCTACTAGTTGATGAACCTCCTGTACTCTACCTTTTCGGACTTTCCTGGCCACTAAACTGACTTGATCCAACTCTCTTGCTTTGTTGATTTGGTGGTGGTTGTATACTCGAAGGATACCCAAGATCCCTCTCAGCGATGGAAGCAATGTCTAACGCCCTTGCGTATGTTTGAGGTCGAAATACTGTCACCCATCCTTGAATATCATTTTGAAGTCCAGCTACAAATTTTCTCACCTTTATCGTCCCAATTAAGGTAATATCCCCGGCAAACCTCGCCAAACTTGTGTATTGCGTCGAGTACTCCCTAACTGTCATTCCCCCTGGCACCAATTCCATAAACTCTTACGCTTTCTGATCTTGGAAAGACTCCAAAAAATATTGTGCATTGAATATCTCTAAGAATTGTTCCCAGGTAGTTGGTTGATCCAGGCCCAGCTTGGTACGCCACCAATACTGTGCCTCATCCTTCAACGTATTAGCCGCAAACAACACTTTTTGTTCTTCTGTACATGGTAACACTCTGAAGATCTTTTCCATATTAGAAATCCAGAAATTAGCCCTCATCCGTTTAGATTCTTTAAATTCTGTGGGTGTTCCCCATGGAATATTGTCAGGTTTTCATTGTGAAATTTTGAACTAGTAACAATGTCTTCCCTCGAATTCGAATTTGGTTGCACCGGTCTCTCTTCAACCATATGGGTTTCAGCTATACCAACCAACCCTTCTATTGCCTTTTTAACTCATTCCATTCGGTTTAGGGTTTTACCTCTGGACATTTAGCCTGGAACCCATATTATAATACATATACACGTTACTTTAAATAATCCCAAGGCATGTTAATCAACATTAAAAACATGCTAAGTAAACGTGTATGCATGATCATGTAGCTACGTGTTGTTGTGTGTACACTACGGGTCGTACATCTCTTGTCCCCAAAGACTCTAGCCTATTGCTCTGATACCAATTATTGTCACACTCCATCCTGCTACGCGTGGATTAGGACCGTGTAACAAAGGATTATCCACTCTAAGTCACCAATTATTGACGTGTTTTAAGAAATACCAATCAGATTAATGATAAAACAATTGTATTGTTAAACAGGCGAATCCAGTCGACTGGTCGGGAGTCTGATTAACTGGAATTGCAAGATAGAGAGAGCTCAATCTTGAGGATTCCCTAGTCTGGTCGACTGCCCTGGTTTAGTCGACTAAACTTTCGAGATCCGGTCGACTGAATTCGGTTCGGTCGACTGGAAATGCAAATTACAAAGTGTTCAACCTGTAGAAGAGATGATCTAGTCGACTGTACGGCCGATCAGTAGACTGGTTTGCCACAGTAGCATATTCTGCATCAACTAACAAGCAACTCTAAACAGATTTTTAAAGCACAAAACTTGAACTCAAACATTCCCATAAGCTTAATTAAACATTCCCAAGTTACAAAATGAGCCTCGAGTCATGATTTACATGGCTCGCAAAGTATAGACCCTACAAATAAACCAATTACAAGAGTTCAATTTTACAAGTTCTACCCCAAATTAACATACACAAGCTTCTAGAAATCCCAAAACCACATATTGCACTTAACTAGGTTATGAACAGCACAACCAGTCCCAATCCTCCATTCCCAACGCATACGTCACCTCCTTTCCGAGCTTGCTCTGAACCTGCAGTGGTTGTTATGTACCACAACAGAAATAGGAAAATGGTTTTCTTAAGCATTACACTTAGTGAATTAACTAACGTGCTTTAATGGCATGCCATGTATAATGCAACAATTTAAAGCACATAAGCATATATAATCGCAGAATAATTGGGTTAATGGTTCACTCAGACCCGATGACCTTTCCCATGGCCCTACGGTCACTTCTATTCTTTGGACTACCGTTCCAAAATGGTTTCTTCTCATTTTCCTCCCTTATTTCACCACAATGAACCATTACTCCCAACCAATCATTGAATATTTAACACACATAAGCATATAGCCACATAAGCATGTTTTCTCACATAATTATCATGAGATGGGCAATTCTAACATAAGTTAAGCTACTAACTTCAGAATTAATGATTTCCAACTAGCAATTGAAGCACATGACATGAACCGCATCAAAGCTTTTGGTTAGAAAACTCACCTTAGCAGATTCTACCCCAAATTTAGCTAAAAAAGCTTAATTCCTCCAAATTTTAACCCGATTCTCACTCTGGAGTAATTCCTACACGTTTTTGGCAAACGGCATGTCGCCGATTAGAATGAGCTACCAAGATCCGATGATTAAAACGTAAATAAAAGATATAGATATGATCGTCTCACCTCCACGAGTCTGAATACGGCTTCAGTTCGCGAATTGGACGTCGGACAGTGACGGAGCGACGTGAATTGCGGCGTCGGATATGTGTTCGTCTTCTCTCTTAACGTCTCTCTCTCTCTCTTTTCTTTTTATTTTCTGTAAACTTTATGTTTGGAGAGTCATCTCCTCTTGACACACACTCATGCATAAGCATCGAGGTGTCATCACCTCAATTTTTCTACTTTTCATTTACACCCCTAGAATTTCTTAAGTTCTTATTATGAAATCCCCAAACATTCTATTAACTACCCAATTATCTAAATGGGTGTTTATCTAAGTCCCGTATGGGTCCCACACATGGTCCCAAATTTTTTATGAAGTTGCTATCGCATGTACTAATTATGAATCATTTTCATTTATACCCTTATACGAGTATCCAAACTAGTATTAAAAGCTAACATATTAATCAATATGACATGACAGATATTAAGCACATGTATTAAATCAATCAAATAAAAATGCATCTAATCATTTAACTTCACACTTAATAATATGGGCCCTTCACTGGATCCCATTCCAATACCTATCCCACCTCATTGGGGACTTTTTCAACTGTGTTCTTTACTGAACATTTTTTCAGGGGTGAGTCCTAAGCCTCCCCCTTAATCCATAATACATACTAATTTTATTAATTAATGCATATTAAATGATAAACCTTTTTCCCGGGTACGGGTGTTACAGATTATGACTCCGCAAATTTGATTAGGAGATCATGAAAATTGTCACACCCCAACCCGCCTCAGGCGGATTAGGACACGTGTAACAATGCTAACATATCAAATCATCCCTTAAACAAAGAATAACATGGTTTAGACATCATGTAGGTTCTTTGTTAAAACAAAACAGCCCCAGGGGAAAAATTGTCATTAATAAAATATGGCCAAATTTTAAACCAATAGATAGATCTCTTAGTCTGAGTTCAAACACAAAAAAAACGGTGTGCGGATTCGAACTTTTTAAAAAGAGTTATGCTTGTTTCTATAAAAGTTGACGGCTACCAAAAACAGGGTCGGATCGATTTGACTTGACAAAAACAGGCAAAGATTCCCCAAAAAGGCTCGGATCGATCCAGTTCTGCAGAAACTCAAACCTACTGCTAAAACTCAAATTTTCAAGTGCAAAATATTTTCAAACCAAACCAAACTTTGTGGGAACATCAAAAATCATTACAAAAACATTTCCAAGTATCTCCAAACCTTAATACAAGACACCAAGTTAAATTCCTCTCTAGGATCATGAACTTGTATCCAAATTCACCTTTTTTCCAATGTATACATAAACATGCAACCCAAAGGAAAAACCAAGTTAAATTCACATCTAACTCCAAACATGAACTTGACATATTACATGGATTCCAAAATATGAGCTGTTCAACACACTACAAGACACAACTACTTGCCCATATTACAAACCTTCTCTATCATAAGTTGTTCCTTACATTTTCAAAACACAAGTTGTTTACAATACTTGGAGTACAAAGATTTCAAGTAACCAAAACGTCTATACGTATAGACATATCTATACATCTTACAACCCCCACACCCAACCCATCGTGTGGATCATTTTCTCTCATCTTCCCGTTTGGTACCTACGGTGGTTATTCAATAACCACAGCAAAAAACATATTCGTTTAAGCTTTCGCTTAGTGAGAGCACTAATCATGCTATTGGAATGCTTAGTAAATGGGACAATTGTCATAGACATCAACAAATTGATCTCTGAAAAGTCAAGTAACTCTTGCCACCACCCTTGGGTCCTTCTCACCCTGAATCTTTTCACTCTTTTGTCGTATATAGTGTATCACACTCCCTTGTGACCCCCGAAGGCATCACCGTTTTATCATTGTGGTCATCACCACGTCCTACTCATTAAAGACTTCCTATTCCTTACATATGGGACCTATAAATGGTGACCACTACTTGACTTCCCTTGGATCCACATAAGCATACAAGCAACTTAAGCACATACCATGACAATTTACACATAATTAACATACGTTACTCCAAATTTATCAACATATAACTATAAGTATAACACCCGTAATTGTGTTATTGCTTTTCATTACATTGTTATGCATGATAATGTGATGTGTTGTGCATTTTGGCACATGTTTGACTGAGTTTTGACTCACGAGTCGATTTGGGTGTCTGTGTTAGAGAACCCTCTAAGACAGTGTGAAGCGAATGTTTTGATGTAGTGTTGTGCTTTAAATGACATGTATTTTGTGCTGTTTGAAATTTTCACACTTTTTTATGCAGTATGTCATTTAGTGTGTCGTTTGGTGTATATTCCTATTATTTTTATTCTTTTTATATTGCCCAATTAACCATGAAAAGGTATTCTTTGAACCGTTTGACTATAAAACCGTTTTTTTTATTGGTGTCACAAGACCCCTGTGATCGGGGATTAGCAGTTAGTAACACATACATATAAACAGGGGGCGAAAGCACAGGAGGAGCCAAAGCCCTCATTAAAGAAATACTCCCTAATGTGGCCCCAAGGTTTCGAACCCACAATCACCCACTTAGGAGCAGGGGTCTTGTCCATCTCATCTAAGTGAGATGTTTGACTATAAAACAATTTTAATTACACTGTTTTCTCGTACCATAACAGAACTAAATTTTGTCTTACACTCCCCACCAATGCAAGCTTCCCAACTTAAAATTTACCTTAATTTGTCCAACCACTTCCACCCTTGTGGATGCGCTCTTAAACCTCCCGGCCAATTTTCAAGAAAATCGAATTTTTTTTATTTGTTGGTATTTTTAAGTTAGCACAAATTTTAAATGTATTACTCCATAATATGGAGTACCAAATGAGGCATAGCTCAAGTGAAAATAGCATAGAGCTTGATATTTGATTACCCTCCTCCTATAAGGTATTGGTTCGAAGTTCAAAAACTTCGAAGATTCCCTCCCCATGTTATAAAAAAAAAGTATTATTCCACTATCTTATAAATAATCAAAAATCTTACACACAAATCTAAATCTATACCCATTTTCACAATCATGGCCCTTAATTCCATTTCAGTGGGTCTCATGTAAATTCCACATGGGTTCTATACGAGATTCATCGAAATTAAAGACTAAGATGTGTTATTGTGAAATTGAGTATAGATTTAGATGGGGAGTAGCATTACTCATATAACTAATTACGTTTATTTCACTCAATCACACGGTCTGGGGGGAGATGATGAACTAAGATCTGCGGGACCCATGCAATAAAATAGAGACAATAGGCGGTCGTGTACACAGCTTCTGGACCGTAGACATTACATGGGGCGATCTTCACCGTTGAATGTTTGATCATTACTATTCACTCCACTCGAAAACTTTTACTCGTAAAATAGTAGCCAACTCACCCTCCTTGTTTCTTTCCATACTGGACTCTCAGCCCAAACCCCTCTCTCTCTCTCTCTCTCTCTCTCTCTCTCTCTCTTGATCACACGCGTATTATATTTATATATAGATATATAAACGCATACACAGGAAGAGAAACGCATTGATACGCACATTTACTTTGTATTTTTTTTTTCTTTTCTGTGAACTGATGATATTGCTTGATTGAGGTACTGAAGCTTTCATTAAAAGGGTGTCTTTTAGGGTTGGTTTTGTGTTTACTTGGAGTTTCAATTATTTTCTTTTCCTTTCTTATAAGAGTAATGCTAGATGCACTCCCAAAAGCACAATCAAATGTACAATCCTGTTTAAAAATGTTGAACTTCGTACTGAAAAGTTTGTACACAAAAAAGGGGGTGTGCAGGGTGTACAAGTTTTTCAGCACGAAGTCCAACATTTTTAAACAAGGATGTGCATTTGATTGTGCATTTGAGAGTGCATCTAGCACCAATGTTCTAAAAATCGCTAGGCGCTAGTCGGGCGGTGGAGGGGGGCCTAGCGCCTAGGGGCCTAGGCGGACGCCTAGGCGGGGCCTAGGCGGATTTGTTTTATAAACGAAATTAATTATATAATAGATATATATACGAGTTATGTGGTGTTAATTAAAAATAATTATAGATTTATGGTTCAAATAATAGATATATATATATATATATATATAAAGGTTATGTGGTGTTTTTTGGAAATAAGTAAAGATTATTAATATTTAAAAAGCTATTAGGGATCTCTCCATAATTAACTTAAACCGTAAGTGTATATATATATACTAATGTTAGGGTTTTTTTCCAAAGAGTCAGACCCAAATAAGACTCTGTAGCATTCTCACCCTAGCCCGCCTAGCACCGCCTAGCCCGCCTAGGCCCTGCCTAGCACCGCCTAGCCCGCCTAGCACCGCCTAGGCCCCGCCTAGAGGCCAACTAATCTACTGGCCGATTTTCTCAAACGCCTAGGGAAAATCTCGGCGGCCGGGCACCGCCTAGGCGGCCGCCTAGGCCGATTTTTAGAACACTGTCTAGCACTACTCTTCTTATAATGCATTTAGTTTTTATATGTTCATCAGTCTTTAATCTACTCCCTCTGTCCCATAATAAGTGTCCACTCCCATTTTGCACATTGTTTAAGAAAGTTGTATTATATTAGTTTATTTGGTTCATTAAAGGGTCACTTTCCAATTTTACCCTTAGATGTGATGGGTGTTTGACTTTTTGCTTGTTTTCAGACCACTAATAAATGCTACTTTGTCTTTATTATAAGGGTAGTTTTGGAAAGTAAATAAAAGCTATATGCTAATTTAAGAAAGTGGACACTTATTGTGGGACATCCAAAAAAAGAAAATGTGGACACTTATTATGGGACGAAGAGAGTATTATTTAACGTGTCAAATTTTTTTTCATAGTCAAGTCATCAGTGGTTTT